>APFE030333105.1:0-32111 GCA_000404065.3 Pinus taeda
GGGATGGAAACAAATAGATATGAGGATAGACATTTGGGGGGTGAGATAGATAAATAAAGAAGGACAAGGTGAGGGAGATAGAGATAGAGCTAAAGTCGAGAGGGAGAGAGAGGAAGAGAGATACTAGGAGAGAGGGAGAGATAGTTGAGAGAGAGTGATCGGGAGAGTGAGAGAGATAGTGAGAGAGTGATGAGGAAGAGAGGTAGAGAGATAGTGATTGAGGGGGGGGACAGAGAGAGAGAGATTAATTTGGATGGATCTTGTTGTGAAGGAGGGAGTGAGGGGGGAGATAGATAAGGAGAGATATATAGATAAAGATAGAGGGAAGAAAAAGAGAGAAATAGTAATGGAGAGAGAGGAAAGGAGAGAGGGAGGGATACAAACACAAATATGGAGTTGAGAGAGTGAGAGAGAGTGAGAGAAGAAAATGAGAGAGGGAGAGAAGTAGGGGTGATTGGAAGAGAAGTGATAGAGAGAGACAAAGAGAGGGAGAGAGATATATAGTTATCAAGAGAGAGTATGAGTGAGATAGAGAGGTAAGGAAGGAAAGAGGGAGGAATAGAAATAAGGGAAAGAGGGGAAGGGCTAAGGGGGGTGGGTAAATTTCCCCAATCAAGTCTAAACCCCATTGTTGAAAAGGGATTTCTTCTGAGATGGATTTGAGGGGTAAAGGAAAGAGTTTGTTCTTACCTTCAAATATTTGGCATTTATGACAGGAGGTCACATATTTTCGGACATCTACAAAAAGGGTGGGCAAGTAAAAACCTACCCTTAAAATCTTATCAACAGTTGTTTTCTAGTATAGGTGTCCTCCACAATCTCTCGCATGAAATTATTGCATAAATTTGTCAGCTACATCTTTTAATAAACAATTCAACAAAATTCCACCATTATCTTTCCAAAACAAAGCATTATCTATGATACAATATTTCATTGATTTCATTTTCAAGAATCTACCTTTAGTTCTAGATAAACTAGGAGGAGCTTGTAAGTTTAGTAAAACAAATATGATATCTACATACCAAGGTGAATCTATGAAAGCTTCATTGATATGTGGAGTTGTCATCTCTTCCTGATCATCCAAGGCACCAATGAAATTTATATCTAAGGCCTGACAGTTTGATTCAACCATGATTTTAGCTAAACCTTGGTCTTTGATAAGTTTTGTAGGCTTTATTTCAATGTCATATTCCAAAATAGTGGCAATCCATTTGCATCTCTTTCCTTTAGGCCCATTCCGTGTTAAAATGTCCTTTACTACTGAATTTGGAACATATGCAATGATGTGTGAGTATAAAATGTACACTCTGAAATCTTTAATAGCCTTTACTAAAGAAAGTGCTTGTCTTTCCATTATGTTTTACTTTAGTGTAAAATATCTCAAAGATTTTCTGAAAAATGCAATAGGCTACTCATAACCTTGATCATTCTTTTGCAACAAGACTACTGTAATAGTATGTTCTAAAGCAAAATAAAAAATTATAAAATCTTTTTTGAAATCAAGACTTATGAGGACAGGTGTTTTAGTAAGGGCTTCTTTGATTGCCTCAAAAGACTACTTAGCCTCTACTTTCCACTTAAGTGTTGAATCTTTCTTTAACATGTTATTCAATTCTCTGATTAGTTCTGCTAACTTAGAAATGAATCTTCTAAAAAATTTTTTTTTACCTAAGAATGATTGTAATCTTTAATGTTTCTAGGGTGTCTAATGTTTAGGATTACCTCTATTCTAGATGGATCTATTCAAATGCCTCCTTTTGAAATTGTGTCCTAAGAGTTTACCTTCTTCTAGTCCAAAAAAGTGATTTTTTAGGATTTAAGGATATGCCAAATTTTCTACATTTAATAAGATCTCTTCTCAAATGATCTAGGTGTTCATTATCTGATTTGGAAAACACTGTGATATCATCTTGGCAAACAACTAAGAATTCATGGATTTCTTTTGCAAAATCTATGTCAATAGCTCTTTGAAAGGTATTCCTTGCATTCATCAATCCAAAAGGAAATTTCAAATACATGAAAGTACCACAGGGAGTCATAAATGCAGTGGTTGAACTAAAATTTGGTTGTATCCAGAAAACCCATCAAGTAATGAGATTCTATATGATCCTACCAGCCTCTGTAGAATATGGTCCATTTGAGGGAGGGGATAATTATCCTTCAATGATACTTTGTTCAAGTTTCTGAAATCGACATAGAGTCTGTTTCCCATGTTTTCTTTCTTGTGGTGACTAAATTAGACACCTAATTTGAATATCTAATTGGTGTTATGATTTGTGCATCATACATTCTTTTTACTTATTTTTCAATTAATGGCATAAGAACTGGATCAATTCTCCTAATATTTTGTTTGAAGGGTTTTTGATCTTCTTTGATAGGTATTTTATGTTGGATAATGCTAGTGTCATAAGATTTGAGGTCTTCATAACTCCAGGAAAAGCCATATTGAAATTCTTTAAATAGACTTATGTATTTCATGTTGGCATTATGACACAGGTTTGGCACTATGAAACAGGTGTTGTCCTTGATGGCAACTCTCTCAAATGATAGATCACAAGTTCAGGCTCTCGGAATGAAGGAAAAAGAGGTATACGCAGGTTTCCCTTGACCAAGCCGCATATACACGCGAGTTAGCATACCAGAAGGTGCATATGCGTATACACGCACTTTCACGCAAGGAAAACCGCGTACATGTTGGAAAACATGGTTTTGGTCCATGGTATTTGGTCCCTGCTATTTTGACCCGTGGTATTGATCCAAGGTATCTTGACCGAAGTGTTGACCCCAGGTATTTGGTCCAAGGTATTGCTTCTAAGTGGTTTTGGACCATGGTATTGAGTAAGGCTTAGGCTATAAAAGGAGAAGGAGATCATTAGGGAAGGCACTCAAGCATTGAATATCTAATAAAGAGAAAGATCTAGAATACTCGTGATTGGGTTATGGCGCATAGATGGATCTGAATCAAAGAGGAACCTGAGCGCTAGAAGAAGGATAAGTTCTATTTATGGGTCAAGATCTTAAGGCTTGAAGAGAAGTATCGTTGTGTGATTTTTGATCTTTATATTTGGCGCATGGATTGATCTGTAAATATGATGATCTGGGTGTAGCTGATGTTTGAATAGTTAAAAAGGGTAAATAATCTTTTACAGATCTGTACGCACGTTCAATATAGCAAAGGCGTGTACACACATTGGTACAACAATTCAAAACAATGTATACGCAGGTTTTCCTTCATATAACAGCGTATGCACATAGGTTCTACATATTGAAGTAGCGTACGTCTCATAAAATATGTTTTAGCTACTTCTGTTTATTGTTGCAGTGTTCTGGGTTCTAGTTGGGTTCTAGTACTGTTACTGTATTATGGTTACAGCATTTAGAGAAGTGATTGTTTGATTTAGTTTTGATTAGTGCAAGGGAGATTGATTGATGCAGATATATTTTGATGTTTGATTGATGCTATTGATGGATCTAGTTTGAAAATTTATGAAACGTGGTCCCTGGAAGAAAAGGGAAGATTGTAGCCTTATGTAGGTCAGCACCTACGTACTAGTACATCAGCTAGTACAAGAGCTAAGGGGGTTGTAGCTCCCTTCCAGGAGAAGCTAGAGAACGAGAGAAGGTTGTAGCCTTCTACAAGTAGACGCCTACGTACTGGTATAAGACTGCACCAGTATAGAAATATTGTAAAAATAAGTTTCTTATTAGAAGAACATAGAGACGAATTATAGCAGGTGGTTTCACCCACATTGGGTTTCCACCTATTTCTTGTGTTCTTGTGTGTGATTGTCTGATCTGTTTTTATTATACCTGTTACTGCTTATATGGTTATGATACATAGATTAAACATCAACTAACTAAAGAATAAGTTTCCAAGGTGTAAGTTGGTTGCTCTAAACACAGTTGAGTACATACACAAGTTGCGTTAACTGAAGTAGCGTATATAAATCTGTTTATGGAAATAAAAAATTGTTAAGTTGCTAATATTGATTCACCCCAACCTCTCAGTATTATTTCCAACAATTGGTATCAGAGAAGGTCCTTCAGAAGAAGCTTGATCACTTGAAGGAAGATCTATCATCATGAGAAACTATGAAAAAGAGGCATTCATCAGGCCACCAATCTTTGATGGGAGCAACTTCGTCTATTGGAAGGTAAGAACCACAACCTATCTTCAATCTCTTGGAACAAAAGTTTGGGATATCTTGGAAGGAAAATACACATTTCCATCAGCAACTCCTACAGATATGGAAGGTAAAAAATAGTATGAAACAAATGCAAAAGCTGTCAATACTCTATTAGGGAGTCTATCACAATCAGAATTCATCAAGGTTGTGCAGCTCAAAACTGCCAAAGAAATATGGGACAAAATCATTCTAAGCTATGAAGGAGATGATCAGGTAAAATTTGAAAAACTACAATCTCTCAGAATTCAATATGAAACTCTCAGAATGCACAATGATGAAAGTGTAGATAATTATTTCTTATGTATAGATGAGATTGTTAATCGCATGAAAAACTTGGGTGAAGAGATAAATAAGTTATTTTAGTTGAAAAGGATCTAAGATCCTTGTCTTCTAAGTTTGAATCAAAGGTTTCTGCCATAGAAGAAAAGCAGGATCTTCATAGTATTACGATGTCACAGCTGCACGGAATCCTAACTGCTTTCGAAATGAGAAAAGGGGGTCCATCAGACATGAGAGAAGCTGCATTCAAAGCTTCAGGAAAAAGAGAACACAATGAGTTAGGACATACGTCAGAAAGAGAGGAAGAATTAAACTTTGCCAAGAACCTTCAACAGGGTTCTAGACGATTCAAGGGTAAACTACGTTTCAAATGTTTTTCTTGTGGAAGAGTAGGTCATTATTCTGCCAAATGTCCTCACAAAGGTAAGCTTGATAGAGGTAAGGAATTAGCAAAATGGAATAGAAAACAAAGTGTAAATAAAAAGAGCTACTATACGCATGAAGATAGTGATGGTTTATCAAATAGTTATGAAGATGAAAATAGTAATGATTATAGACTTTTGATGGCTTTTGAAGATGATGATTTCTTGGATGCTTTAGATGAAGATGGTCTCTATGAAGAAATTTCTAAACTTAAAATCTGTTTAGAAGAAAAGAGTATGATTATAGATACTCTGACATTCCAACTTGCAAAAAGGGAAAAACACAATGAAAAGTTAGAATGTGAAATTGTGGGTCTATGAAAGGAAATTGATAAAAAAAAAGTTCTGAATATTAGGTTTGCTAAAGGATCAGAAACCCTAGAGGAAATTATCAAAAAGCAAGGAGAAGTGAACAAGTTGACAATCATCAGCAGAGGCTTAATGCAGATCACCAGGTAAATCAAGTTCAATCTACTTCAAGGATGAACAGAAGCTATAAACAACCACAGGTAAATCAATCTGAATTTTCTTCAAGAATTAATGTCAATAGAAACTACAATCATCAGGTCAGTAGATTCGATAATCTCAGGAATTTCTTTAATGGCCAATGTTTTTTATGTCGTAACTTTGGACACGAGGCTACTCAATGTGTTGCTTACAAGACCATCATGACTAGAGAAGCACGAAATCAAAGGAATGTGACTAGGATCATGAAAAAGACCTACAATAACTTTTATGCTCTTTAAAATGAAATATAATGCTCTATTTATAACAACTTTGGTCATGAAGACTCTGAATGCAAGAGTAAATTTTGGCAAACATCTCAGAAGGAGCAGCTCCATTGGGTCCCAAAACTTGGAAAAAGAAAGAAACGCAAACCGAAAGATGTGGAATAGCCTTATATGTAGAAGGACAAGAAAATCAATGGTACATCAATAGTGGATGCTCAAAACACATGACAGGTGATAAAGAAAAACTTCAGTGATATAGTGCCTTAGAAAAGGAAAGGAAGGTCTCATTTAGAAATGACACCCCTGCAATCATAAAAGGTAAAGGCTCTGTTCTCCTAAAAGAAAAGGTCAAAGTTGGGAATGTTATGCATGTTGATGGCTTAAAGCATAATTTAAGAACTCCAAATAATTTATACATACTCCAGGGAGGACAAAAACAATGCTATCTGAGTGAAAATGATGAACACTGGCTATGGCAATAAAAATTGGGGCATCTAAGCTTCCCTCAGATAAGGAAAGCTTGTAAATACCAGGATGTTCGCGATCTTCCTAACATCATAATTCTAGAAAATACAATATGAAAATCATGTCAATTTGGTAAGAAAACCGGAACACAGTTCCTTGAGAAGGAAGGATCAGCTAGTAAGCCGCTTGAACTTGTCCATACTGATTTATGTGGTCCATCAAGGAAACAATCACCTCGTGGAGAAGAATACTTTATATTGTTCATTAACGACTTTTCCAGAATGTGTTGGATAGGAATTCTGAAGCATAAAGACGAAGAATTTGAAAATTTCAAAGCATTCAAATCTTTGGTTGAAAATGAATCAGATCACAAAATCAAATGCCTCGGGTTTGATCAAGGAGGGGAATTTACCTCAGATGAATTCTTCGACTTTTGTGAAGAACATGGAGTAAGAAGGGAAATCTCTACCGCAAGGACTCCTCAGCAAAATGGAGTAGTAGAAAGGATGAATAGAACTGTTCAACAAATCGCTCGTTCTATGCTAGATGAGTCTGGAACTCCTGCAACCTTTTGGGGTGAAGCTGCATTTGTTTCTTTCACTATTCTCAACAAAATGAATGTTCAGGTAAACAACACTCTAACTCCTCATGAACTTCGGTATGGTAAGACTCATACTGTAAAATGCTTCAAAGTTTTTGGAAGAAAATGTTACATAAAAGGATTGATGAAAAACTTGGAAAGTTTGAACCTAGAGCAGATGAAGGCATTCCCCTTGGTTACTCTTCCCAAAGTAAAGGATACAAGTGTTATAATAAAATACTGGGGAAAATTGTTGAAAGTATTGATGTTGTGGTTGACTAAGCAGGCAAAAATCCAAAGCAGGTAAAAACTGAAGAATGGGAGGAAGATGAGGATTATCCTTCCACATCAAATTAGACTAATGCTGAAGAACAAGAAACCAGTGAAGCACCAGAAGAGAAGATAATGGCAGAAGAAAAGACTCCATCCAGATATGCTCAGAAAAATCATCCAGAGACTCAAAGTTTGGGACATAAAGAGGCAGGTGTATAGACAAGATGAACTATTACATAATCTTCAAGCTATCTAGCATTACTTTCCTCCATCGAACCACAAAATGTACATGAAGCATGAAAAGATGAATGTTGGGTCAAGGCCATGAATGAAGAGATTGATCAAATTGAAAAGAATAATACTTGGGAATTAGTTCCTAGACCTCATGATAAGAATATCATTGGAACCAAATGGATATTCGAAAACAAGTTGAATGAAAATGGGGAAGTTTTTAGAAATAAGGCTATACTTGTTTGTAAAGGATATGCTCAACAAGAAGGTATAGACTTCCAAGAAACTTTTGCACCTGTTGCTAGACTTGAAGCCATAAGAATGTTCCTTTCTCTTTCTAGCTTTCAGAAGTTCAAATTATATCAAATGGATGTGAAATCTGCCTTTCTTAATGGAGATCTAGAAGAGGAGGTATTCATCAATAAAGCTTTTCAAAAGGATCAGCTGATAGCAATCTATATATAAACATTGATGATGATAAATTGCTAATACTTGTTGTGTATGTTGATGATATCATTTTTGGGAGTAATGAAGAAGCCATGAGTCAAAACTTTGCTTTGGTAATGCAAAAAGAATTTGAAATGTCCCTTCTTGGTGAGCTCACATATTTTCTTGGTTTAAAAGTTCAACAAAATAAAGATGGTATTTTTCTATCACAAACCAAGTACCTCAACCAGATCTTGAAGAAATATCGAATGGAAAATGCTAAACGAGTATGTACCCCTATGGTAACAGGATGCAGTCTTAGCGCAAATGATGTATCAACAACAATACATCAACCAACCTACAGATCTATTATTGGTAGTTTGCTCTATTTGACAGGTACCCGACTAGACATCATGCATGCAGTGGGAATAGTTGGAAGATTCCAAGCAAATCCAAAGGAAGCTCATCTTCAGGTAGTCAAAAGGATTTTTAAGTATCTTCAAGGGACACAAAACTTTGGTTTATGGTATCCCAAAGATACAAATATTACACTTCATGCATATACAGATGCAGATTGGGAAGGAAGCATGGATGACAGAAAAAGAACTAGTGGTGGTGCATTCTTCATGGGTTCTAGATTAGTGTCTTGGTTCAGCAAGAAACAAAGTTCAATTGCATTATCTACAACTGAAGCAGAATATGTGGCTACTGCATCTTTCTGCACACAACTTCTTTGGATGATGCAAACATTGCAAGACATTCAAATCACTTGTACTCCACCCATCTCCATTCTATGCGATAATACAAGTGCAATTAATATTTCAAAGAATCTTGTCATGCATTTCAAGACCAAGCACATACCTATTAAATATCATTTTCTTTGGGAACAAGTGCTTGAACAAAAGGTCAAATTGGAGTATCTTCCCTCCAAAGAATAGGTTGTTGATATATTCACCAAACCACTTCCCAAAGAGATTTGAATACCTCAGACAGAAGCTAGGAGTAGTTAACACATCTTTTTGCCATTAATTCTTATCTGTTTCAGAGAAAAGTGGGTGTACGCGAGTTTTATGAAGCGTATCTGTGTACATATGCCGGTTTCAGTGGATATAGTCATGTATATGTTGGTTTGAAGAATATCAGTGGGATAGACTCAGGATGAAAAGAGTCTGATATGGGTCTGACAGTGATCATCTGGCACAGGTTCAGGGGGAGCATATACTTCTAATAATACATTGCTGGCATTATCTTAGAAGTTTTTGGTACAATTTCACAGCTATTTTTGGTTCAAATGGAACAGGTGCAGAGGGAGATCATGGTTGCTGATGATGATTAACAGATGCTGCTGATGATAGCTGTTGATAACTATCTCATTTTAGATATTTTGTCTCTATGTCATATATATATATTTTACTATCAAGGTCATGTAACAACCTAATTTGTTTCCCCACCATGCCTCGGATGGATGATGCAATGTTCTTATGTTGTATAACCTTTTGATGTATCCCCACTTGGTTGGGTGGATGAGTCAATCTTGGTATATGCCTACTTGGTTGGAAAATGGATGTATATATGAGTTGTTGGTGATAGGAAGGTCATTTATAATGTATAGAGTCTTGTTCTTCTTGTAGAACATCTTGTTGCAGACCTTGCTTATAGTTAGGGGGAGTATGAATAACACACTTTAGTATATCAGAGAATTCATCATGTACTCAGGGGGAGCATAACCCTTTGCCCTTGATGGCAAAGGGGGAGAGTGACAGTGACTTGGGGTTGCCATCAAGTCCAAATGGGGATATTGTTGGCATTATGGCACAGGTTTAGCACTATGAAATAGGTTTTTTCCTTGATGGCAACTCTCTCAAATGACAGATCACAGGTTCAGGCTCTCAGAATGAAGGAAAAAGAGGTATACGTAAGTTTCCCTTAAACAAGCCGCGTATACACGTGGGGTAGCATACCGGAAGGCACGTATGCATATACACACACTTTCACGCAAGGAAAAGCACGTACATGTTGGAAAACTTGGCTTTGGTCTGTGGTATTTGGTCCCTGGTATTTTGACCCGTGGTATTGATCCAAGGTATCTAGACTGAAGTGTTGACCCCAGGTATTTGGTCCAAGGTATTGCTTTTAAGTGGTTTTGGACCATGGTATTGAGTAAGGCCTAAGACTATAAAAGGAGGAGGAGATCATTAGGCAAAGGCACTCAAGCATTGAATATCTAATAAAGAGAAAGATCTAGAATACTGGTGATTGAGTTATGGTGCATAGCTGGATTTGAATCAAGGAGGAACCTGAGTGCTAGAAGAAGGATAAGTTCCATTGATGGGTCAAGATCTTAAGGCTTGAAGAGAAGTATCTTTGTGTGATTTTTGATCCTTATATTTGGCGCATGTCTTGATCTGTAAATCTGATGATCTGGGTATAACTGATGTCTGAATAGTTGAAAAGGGTAAATCATCTTTTACAGATCTGTACGCAGGTCCAGTATAGAAAAGGTGTGTATACATGCTGGTACGACAATTTAAAAAAACATATACACAGGTTTGCCTCCATATAATAGCGTATGCATGCAGGTTCTACATATTGGAGTAGCGTACGTCTCATAAAATATGTTTTAGCTACTTCTGTTTACTATTGCAGTGTTCTGGGTTCTGTTTGGGTTCTAGTTGGGTTTTGGTACTGTTGCTGTATTCTGGTTACAACATTCAGAGAAGTGATTATTTGATTCAGTTTTGGTTAGTGCAAGGGAGATTGATTGATGCAGATATATTTTGATGTTTGGTTGATGCTATTGATGGATCTAGTCTGAAAATTTATGAAACGTGGTCCCTGGAAGAAAAGAGAAGGTTGTAGCCTTCTATAGGTCAACGCTTATGTACTAGTACATCAGCTAGTACAAGAGCTAAGGGGGTTGTTGCTCCTGTAAGGACTCTGGAGACCACATATCTCCACAATGGTATGATATTGTCCACTTTGGGCCTAAGCCCTCATGGATTTGCTTTTGGACTTACCCCAAAAGGCCTCATACCAATGGAGATATTTGTCCATCCTTATATACCCATGATCCTCCCCACTTCTAGTCAATGTGGGACTTTGGTCGTATACCCAACAGAAACACACTTCGCACGCGCAAAAACTAAAAGACTATGAATGCTTTAACAATGCAAACTACCCTAATGCAAGGTACAATGGAGATGCAAGATCCTAAATCACTCAAAAAGCAAAGCAATTGTTTATGACTAACAATGAGCCAACTTAAGTACTGAAGAGGATACAAATTTTGAACACAATATTCTCTCCAAACAAGAAGGACAAATTGTAAAAGATCACAATTCACTTTCAATAACAAAAAGAAACCAAAAACCAAACTTGGCAAAGGAAAAACAAAAACAAAGTTTTTTGAGATCTTTTCTTTTTTAAAGCAACCAAAACAACTTTTTGAAATCACCAAAATGCTATTAAAATTCAAAAGATCGAAAAAAAGAGCACAAGGAGTCTTTTCAAGTTACAAACTTCGAAAATGAATGAAAAATTGAGCAAGAAGACTTCAATTTGTACCAAACGACCCAAATAGCATCAAAGTGTTTGACAAAATGATCGAGAAGCCAGGAAATAAATACTTCCAAATTCATCAAAAATACTTTCAAAAAGCAAGAAAAGCTATGAGGTCAGAAAACAAAGGAAAGTAAAGCAAGTAGATGAAAAATCTGGGCTTGACACTAAAAATGAAAACAATCTTGTGTTCTGGAGGACCAGAACAATCAAGAACTTCAGGACGAAGTCTTGTGTGCCAAAACACAAATTACAAACTTGATAAAGAAGCAAATCTAGGCCAAATATTTTCAGTGAGGAAGAGAATTTGAAACAGTAAGCTTGCAGAATAATTAAATTCTTTAGATAGAAGTTGACCACACAGAGATTGAAAAGGCCAAGCAACAAATCTATTTGTGCTGAAAGATTTGAAAAAACAATGTAAAAATTTTCATACGCAATTGTGTTCAAACACATAAGCATGTACACATGATTCTGACATAGGAAACTCGTGTATACATAAGTTCACTTTATAGAAACAAGTGTGTATATGATACAGTAAACAAAGTAAAGAGCGTATACAAAGCTTTGCAAGAAAAAATAAAAAACAAAGTCTGATCCAAAAGATCAGACGTAAGGCCTGGGACTCTAGTAGACCAAATAAGACTGTAACACCAAGCAAACCAAAGACTAAGCCCTGATTGATAATGAACAACCCAAACCAAGAATAACAAGATTGTTATCCCTAGCGGAGTCACCAATTCTGTTTCAGGTGGAAACACCCTAGGGCTTTGGGTTAGAACCCCAAAAAAATAGAAGCAAACTACAACAAGAAATACTCATACAACTCAGGAAAAATGCTTATATAATCAAACTATATAAGAGTGACCATACCCATATTTCCTTCATTTTAGTAGGTCTCGCAAGGTTCAAAGCCTCTGCAACTCCTGATGTTCTTCAAACCTAAAAATCATTCAATTCAAACATACATATCAGTATAGAAGTAAAGCATATTCATGAAATTGACTTTATATCATATAAACAAATGATTGATCATACATCACAATGATATTCATATATGAATTAAAACATAATTTGATGCATAAACATAGTTAATTTTAGAAACAAGACAACATTTCTTTTATTACAGTAAGCTATAAATAACATGGAGATAATTCACTCGAGCCTTCTTCTTCTGGCTCCAAGTGGAACCATCCTCTGGATTCCTCCTATCCCAGCCTTCAACAATCTTCTTCCATCATCAACAACATGGTATCTCAATCAAAAGGGAGAATATCTATAATCAAGGAAACAAAGGTTTCTTGAAGCTTGGGGATGTGCATGAGGCACAGGGATTCATCAGACTCAGTTAGGGATAATCTTAGTATAATAACTCTCTCTCTTCTCCTCCTTAAGGCCTTCCCATTGAGGTCTATTTATACCTCTCCCAATTAGTTTTTTAGTTGGGAAATAGTTGGGCCATGGGAAATAGGAGGTAATCAACATGTAAAACCTGTGAACTCTACCCATAATTAAGGAAATTTAATTTTTTTAAGTGTTTTAATACATATAAGCGAGTTGGGTATTTATTGACCCATGTGCACATGCTTTTAGCTCAGGGAAAAGTAGTGTACAGGGAATAAAACATTGTTTTTTATATATTTGGACCAATTCTGGAAGGAGGGGTTGCCCTAGGCCATAAATAAAGCATAAAAAATACCAAGAGTGGTAAATGGTTCTATAACAGACCTATGTTGATCTAAACACCTATGATACTTCATTAATACAACATAAGATTCCATTAAAGGTTGAAGAAGTTCCTTATCAACAGAAACTTAGGAGGATCAATCTAGCTCTTCTACTAGCTGTAGAAAAGGAAATTAAGAGAATGCGAGATGCCCAGATCATTCTCCCTCTTAGATATTCCTATTGGGTTGCAAATTTAGTTCCTATTAGAAAGAAGAATGGAGAAATCAGATTCTGTGTGGACTTTGTAAATTTGAACAAAGAACCGTTAAAGGATAACTATCCTTTGCCCAAAATGGATCGGTTACTTCAAATGGTTTCAGGAGCACAAAGACTTTCTATGCTGATGGTTTTTCAGGCTATAATCAGGTGAGTGTTGATTCAACAGACAAAGAAAAGACAACCTTTACTACACCCTGAGGTACATTCATGTATGTTAGGATGCCATTTGGATTAACCAATGCTGGAGCAACATTTCAGAGAGTTATGGATGTAGCTTTTATGGGTCAAGTAAATAAATTTGTGGTTATTTATCTTGATGACATAATTGTTTTTTCTAAATCTTTAGAAACATATAAAGCACTTGATGAAGGTTTTTGATAGGTGTAGAAAATTTGGAATATCATTGAATCCTAAAAAGTCTCAGTTTTCCATCAAAGAAGGAAAAATTTTGGGCCATATAATTTCAAAAGAAGGAGTAGTGATTGATCACAAGCGTGTGTCTACCATTGAAACATTGACCTTAACTAGAAATAAGAAGGAGATTCAAGCTTTTCTAGGCAAGATTATTTTTCAAGGAGATTCATCCCAAATTATGTTGAGATTATAAAAGATATAACTGACATGCTCCAAAAGGATCATGAATTTAAATGGATTGTCGCTTCTAGGCATGCCTTTTATCAGATCAAGAAAACTATCTCTGAAGCTCCTACCTTGGCCAACCTTGGTTACACTAAACCATTCAGTATCTTTTCCTTTGCTCAGAAACAACCCTTGATGTTGTTCTACTACAAAAGAATGAAGATTCCCCTGACCATCCCATAGCCTTTTTCAGTAAGGTTATGAGGGATGTCGAGCTTAAGTATGACATAATTGAGAAGAAAGCCTATGCCCTTATTCAAGCCCTGAAATCATTTAGAATGTATGTCCTACATTCTCTTATTACTTCTTATGTTCCTAACAATGTTGTGAAAATTGTTTTAACTCAACTAGACACTGAGGGAAAGAGAGATAGATGGATCGCTCAAATACTTGAGTTTGATCTAACTATCAAAACTACAAAGCTAGGAAAAGGCCAAGGATTAGCTAAGCTTCTAGCTGAATCCAACTGCAAAGTGCTCGGAATCAATTCTGTTTTAGAGATACAAGGGAAGAATCCACAAGAACCTTATGTCCTTCCAAAAGGGGAGAATCCACAAGAACCTTCTCTTCATCCTGAAGAGGATAATCCACAAGAACCTTCACCTTCAGATCAGATCCACCCTTTATACATTGATGACAAGTTTATATTGTCAGATTGGTACCAAGACATTGTGAATTTCTTGAACTATTTTGAATGTCCAACATCATTCTCCAAAAGCTAGTGTAAAAATATCAAACTGAAAGCAGTCAAGTACTATATCATAAATGCAAATTTAGACTAGAAAGACCCACTAAATATTTTGTTATTATGTTTAACATAATCAAAAACTGAATGAATCATTGACCAGTTTCATATAGGATTTTGTGGAGGACATTATGCTTGGAGAGAAACAGCATATAAGATATTAAGGTGAGGATTTTATTGGCCAACATTATTCTTACAAGTAGGAGCAAAGGTTAGACGTTGTGTTCCTTGTCAAATGTTTGCCAGTAAGAAAAAATTAGCAGCTCTTCCACTGGTTCCATCAATAGTCTCAGAACCTTTTAGCCAATGGGGATTAGATATTATTGGAGAGATTCATCCCCCTTCAAGTAATCAACATAGATGGATCCTCACTGCAACAGATTACTTCACTAAATGGGTGGAAGCAATTCCATTAAGAAATGCTGCTGACTCAGTAGTAATCAAATTTATTGAAGAGAACATCTTATTTAGATTTGGTTGCCCAACTAAAATAATCACTGATAATGAAACAACTTTTTATAGTGTTAAAATGATTAAGTTTTTCTAGAAATATCAGATTATGTTACATCATTCAACTCCATATTACCCACAAGGTAATGGCCTTGCAAAATCCTCTAATAAAAGTCTGGTAAAGGTAATAAAAAAGGCTCTAGAAGATCATAAAAAGAGTCGGGACTCTCACTTAATTTATGTAGTATGGGCAAACCGAATTACTCTAAAGAGATCTACTGGAAAATATTCTTTCCAATTAGTTTGTGGGAAAGATGCAGTCTTCTCTACCAATTTGGCCTTCCTTGTTTTAAAATTCCTGCTGGATTCAACAGATGAACTTGATGATTTTTCAAGGAGAATAAATTAGATTATTGAACTAAATGAAAACAAAGATGCAGTTCAATACAAATTGAAAAAGTATTAGAATAAGATGAAGAGCTTGTTTGATAGAAGAACTAGGGAAAGGGACTTCAAGGAAGGTGATCTAGTTATAAGATGGGATTCAAGGAGAGAAGAAAAGGGAAAACATGGCAAGTTTGGAAACTTGTGGTTTGGACCTATAGCAATCGCTGAAGTGAAGGGAAACAACACTTTTGTGCTGCAAAACCTTGAAGGGATATATTCCACTTATCCTATGAATGGAAGGTTTCTCAAACATTACATTCAATACTGAGAATTTGAAGTAGATTTCATTGCTACCATTGTAAAAATTTTGGTTTATTTTACTTTTCAAGCCGTCAGTGTGACTTTTTACAACAAAAGACTCCATAGCCCAAGGAGAAGGCACATGGATCTACAGGTTCTCTACATTCTATAAGAGAAAGCAATCCCAAGTTGGAGCCAATGTTGTAGCATTTTTTGGTTTTGGTAAGTTAGAATCACTTAGTAAAAAAAATCAAAATATTTTTCATAAAATGTTAAGCTAGGATATGGACAAAAATAATATTGAATAAAAAATGTTAGGAAATATCTTGATAACATGTCCATATCAAAGAAAATGTTAGAATAGATGCCCTAAAAAATGGAGGCAAAAATAAACTATTAGGTTAGAGAGAAAAGCAAAAAGAAATAAACTCTGAAAGTGTCCAAGTCCAAGTGCCACTATTTTTACTTTATTATGCAAAATAATGGTTGTGTGCAGCTTGTCATAAATACCACAACCCATGACAGTCAAGTAGTTTAATCTTGACTAGTTCATGCTTTAAATTTCATGTTTATATTTAGAGAATAAAGATCTAGCCAAATTGTTTAATCTTGGCAGATCAGTAGTTAGGTAGAGAATAATAAGGAGCTCATCAGTTTAATCTGAGCCCTTGGATGTTATAAGGTTAGAATTAGATAGTTTTATTTTGAAAAGAAAAAATAAAGAAAAGGTTATTCTAGCTTAAATGCACCCAATAAAGTGAAGAAAAAATGTTAGGATAAGAAAAGGGTAGGTAGAAGATAGGTTGTAGAAGTACAGAGTTGATTGAGGCATAATCACATTTATCATGCTTGATCATGTGTTTTAATGTGTAGGAGCAGTTATGAAGGTGAAAAGATGTTCACAAGTTGATTTGGTTAACTTCCCCTCATTTCATTTCACCCCCCACTACATACTTACTAATTTCCTCATTATCCCATCATTTCCTAAGAAAATACCCTTTTCCCTTCATTTTCACCTTTGCCCCTTGGGTTCACACATTTTCCTATCAATTTACCCTCCAAAGTCATTCCCCTACCTAAAAAAGCCTTTTCCCTAGTGTGACACCCGTTCCCCTTTAAGGAAATCACTTTCCCCTTGTTATTTTCCTATTTTTCCTAAAAACCCATAAAACCCCTTTAAGCCTAAGTTTGGTTTACCTCCTCTTTATAAATTTAACTCTGCCAATATACCTGTTTAACTCATATATACTATTTTTTAACCTTTATCCCATTTATTAAACCCATCACATTATACTTTTAACCCGCACTTTGTTCATTAAATTAATTACAAAACACTTGTAATTAATCCCCGGGCCCCGCTAATCTCAGTGCCTGTTCCGTCCATGAATCTCGACCATGTGATAGTTGTCAGATCATCTACTCCGAGACCTAATGATCCACAGCTATATCATGCACTCCCAATCTCTGATCTTTAAAGGCCCAAGAGCACGTGAGATTCGTGGTTTTGCTCGGGCCCCTTATGGTTACGTGGTATTCCCACATTAACTCACGTGCTGTTGGAGAAAAACCACCCCATTGCCAAAAGTGGTGCAATGACCCTTTGAACCCGCTCCCTGCTTGTGACAAAACCATCCACTGTTCACTTAACATTTCTGCACCAAATTTTAAAATTTAACCATTTAAATGTCAAAACCCTCACTTTCGCTCTTTTCACCCATTACACAGTAAAACCCTATAACCCTGCTTGTGCCACCTTAAGTCTCTGAAACTGATTTAACCACTGTTTACCTCCCGAAAACGCTCTGGACTCCATCCACAGACCTTTCAACTCAAATGAAACCATTGTGGCCCTCCCTGTTAACTTGTGTTTTTCTTAACAATTGTTGTATTTTGCAGGTGATTAGCAGAAGACAAGGAGACTAGATAAACAATTTTTATACTAGTTAAAAACTTGTTTGTTCTAGATTCTTGAGAAATGAATTCAAATGATTTTCCTATACAAACATAAATCAGGTTTAAACCAAAGATAGAGTAGAAGAAATCATTTACACAGTAAATGTTAAAACCAACAATTTACATAGTTAAAAGACAAAACAGAGGAGGCAGATTAAGCATACAATTAAAAGACAAAAGATGATCAATATCAAAATACCTGATACTGAGACATGTAAAATCTAAATGATTTACTATTGAAATTCATAGTAAAAACTTGAAATATACAGTAAAAGTAAAAAGCACAGTAAAGGTTATTGACAGGTCAACAAAGTCAAATAGTATCAGATGAAAGGTCATAAGTAATATGACTTCCAGCATGAAGATCAAACAGACACGTAGCTTAAAGGGCAAAAGATCAAAGACCAAAGCCAACAAAACCTAAATAACAAGGACACCAAGTAGCAATTCAATACCTGTCTCTATTTCCTTACAGGAAGATATTTCCTTTTCCTAGAATAAATCCCTAAACAGTTTAGGATATTTTCTTAGTTCTACTATTGTATAAATAACTCTCTTCTCGAGTTATTAAGGGTTCATTGTTCACCATTGAACCAGGTTGACAATTGAAAGAGAGTTTTCACTCTTGTATAAGCATTTGTAAACACTTGATGTACTTGACTTTTTTGGACCATAAATACAAAGCAGAGGATTCTGAATTCAGTTTTACACAGTTTGTGTTTCCTGTAAGTTTTTCCAATAACACATTATGTTTTTCTTCATATTATTATGTCTTACAGAGATACCTAGGTAGGAATAATTGTGTCTCAATCTATTCCTATAAGCTTCTGAAGTGATAATCATTAAAGAGAATGGATTAATGAACTGTTTGTTTAATTAGTTCCCTCTGAATCAATAAATCATTAGCATCCTATTGTAAGCATAAGCATATTCTCTTAAACCTTTTGAACATCGGTTAGAGGTTTTCATACTTATGATTGTTTAATTTTCCATCTGAAAATTGTAATAACCATATTATATTTATTTTTTTCTCACCACTATTCAAGCTATTTCATTGAGTAAAATTTTATAGCAACCCTCTACTTTGGGATTAATATTATTCAAAAGGTTAGACATTATAGTGTTACATCTGTTTATTAATTGGTCTTCCAAACTAGAACAAAAACCTGAAAACAATTATCTTAGATGCTCTGGCTTGATAGCTGACCATTATCAACTTAGAGGTACAACAATATGTTTTCCAGTGGGTTGAATGTTTGACGAATTTCAAAATATGAGTATGCATTCCAATGATCTTGCTTTAAGATGATTGTACTAATACATACGTGTTGAGACAGTTGATAGATACTTGAGTATAGTAGGTGATAGTTGTAGCATTATGTCTAATGACTATGAGTTGACGATTATGACATGATTGTTTGTAAAAGTTGATTTCAAATTGATAGATATAATTGTCTTGATATTTGAAACATGTGGTTGACATGTGTGAGAAGTTGTAGGAAACATGGTTGGTATTAGCATATTAAGGTAATAGTCAATGTCTTTATATAACTAATAGTGGGGTGATGTCATGGTACATAGTAAGACTCAGTTGTAGTAGGGTAAGTTAAAATAAAGGAATCAGGTAAGAATTCCTTTAGCTATGTTTGGAAACCCTAATTCCAAATGAATGAGTTCTTTGCATACAGGGAGTCTTCTTAGCCTTGATTTTGTTTTACATTATGTGGATATGTGCTAGATTGATGAACATGTACTTGATAGGTATATTAGTTAGTCTTTAGTTACAGGTGGATCGATCAAAGGATTGGAGTCCCTTGAGAGATGACGTTGATGTGTTCAGTTACAAGTAATGTGCTTGGCATGACAAGGTAAGGTAACTAGTGCATTTTTATATTTATGTATGCACTAACAGTTATGTGTGGATGGAAGTATGATGAAAGGGATTGCATGGCGAAGATATTTCCACGAAATCTTAAAGAAGGCTCGGGTTGAGCTTTCTGTGGGAACCATGGGGATTGAGTCATGGTTTTTGTTGCTAGTCTTGTGCTTCTGGTCTTTTGGTGCTTTTTTGTGCTTGATTGTGGTTTTGTTTGTCTTGTGCATGGCTATGCCACTTGGGTTGTGGTGTCGTTATTGGTTTCATGGTTTCCTTCTTGGTTGTTTCTTATCTTTCCCTTTATGATTTGAATGCCTTGGGAATTGTTTGGGGAGAGTTGTGTGTTACCCAATAGGTAATATAAGACATGGATGAAGTTTGGTGTATGAGTGAGTGTAGCGGAAGGTAAGACTATGATAGTTGGTTGGACTGGTTGGGTCCATTGTGGTAAATGGATGATGATAGAACAATCATGGGAAAGGTAATCAAGAAAAGGTAAAGTAAATGGATCTAAGGTGTCAGATGCATTGGCTATGTTGGGAACAATTGTTCTAAATGTTGTGCATGTTGTGCGCAAATAAGCAAGTCCTCTTAAACCTTCACTTTGATATCTGGTAATTGTGTTATGATCATGATTATGCTAATGTTTATATATGTATACATGTAGGTGTGTATGTATGTCATGTTTTATAGGGTCACCCTAGATGATGATTATTAACGCTAACATATATATCTGTATATGTATATGTAAATGTATATGTATATGTATATGTATATGTATTTATGTCGTTTTATGATAGGATGATGCTTGTTTTATGCTAATGATTATATGTATGGATCCATGTATCTATGCCACTGTTCAACAAGTCATTAGGAATCATTCTCATGGAGGAATGACTGCTTATGTAGGAGAATGGCATGACGAGGTTCCTAGTTTTTGAGGAATCAAGTGGAAGAATGGTTGTGAAAAATATATGAGGTCAGTATCATGTGGTTATGAGTTGATATTATGTGATTATATTATCTCTATGTTATGGACATGTTATACCAAGGGGTACATCAACGAAATGAAAGCAATGTGGCCTGCAACATGCTAGGATAAGCATGAATAAGGCACTAGACGCAAGGTTTCTTGGTAAGGATAGTGTGGTTTTGGATGTGTGGTATTACTATTGACCATATGTTTTATATGTTGTACATGTTGCATCTGTGATGATTATGCACATGTAGTATTATGCATATGTAGTGTGTGTACATGTTGTTTATGAAATCTTATGTACAGGGTTATAGTACAGATAATGTTGTATGAATTTTTCATATTCAATGTTGGGTATATATGATGCTATGTACATGTTAGATATACAATGCTATGTACATATTGTATTTTGTGTATGATGGATATGCGGTGTTGTTGCATATGGTGCTCTGCATGTGTTGGATATGCGATGTTGTGTACAGATGATGTTATGTACATGTTGGATATGCAATGCTATGTACATGTGGTGTTGTGTGCATGTTGTACATGTGGTGCTATGTACATATGGTGTGGTGTGCGTGATTTTACAAGTGGTGTTGTGTACATGTTGGATAAATGGTGTTGTGTGCAGGTGGTGTTGTGTACATGTCTTGCATGTGGTGCTGTGTACATGTGGTATTGCGTACATGTCGTGCATGTGGTACTATGTACATGTGGTATTGTGTACGTGTTGTATAGCTGGTGTAGTGTAAATGTAGCATTGTGTACATGTTGTGCAGGTGGTGCTATGTACATGTGATGCAGTGTACATGTTGTACTTATGGTATTAGTGCACGTGTGGTATTGTGTGCATGTCATAGATGCTGCCTTGAGGGCATGTTGTACTAGGTATGTGCATTGCGTAGGTGCATGTATTGTATGGTGTTGTACATTGGGTATAGATATATTGTACTGTGTTGTACGCCAGGTGTAGGTGTATGTATTATGTTATGCACTGGATGTAGGTGTATGTATTCTATTGTATACCCTGGGTATAGGTATATGTGTTTTATGTCAGGTGTAGGTGTATGTGTTGCATGGTTTTGTATGTCGTATGTTGTTGTATGTGTGTGATGCACACTATGTATATGTGCAATTGGTTGAGAGAAGGCACTTGGTGTTTTTTGGGTGTGGCAACTGATCTGGTGTGCGTACGAAATAAGAACAAAAGTAGTAGTAAGGATCGATGAAGGATAAGTATTGATATTTTATTTCAGCTTTATTATACATGTGGTTTATTAGGATTGCGTGTGATCTATGATTCTAGTATATGATGATTATATGTGATTTATGATTTTGGTATATGATGATTATATGTAAACTATGATTCTAGTATATTATGATTATATGTGATCTATGATTTTATTTTATGATGGTTACATGTGATTTATGATTTTGACCTATGATGGTTATGTTTTGAGCTAACTTGATGTAATATTTTTATACATGTTTTAGTCAAATGTGCTAGTTTGACTTGTTGTGATAGGAAGCAAACAATATTGCAAATGTACCTTATTGACGAGATAAGGTGTGATGTGAAGTTATTTCAATTTATTTTAAATCTAATGGAAGTTATGTTCTTGGAATAGGAATGCATGAACATGCCTGGTTGAGTGGTTGAAATATACTACAAGAATTAGTAGTGTTAGGAAAAGGAACTGGAAAATGCAACAGTATGTTGGTAGTGAATTTTAGGAGCAGGGCCATTGTGGGACACTGGTACCCAACAGTGTCCATTGATTTCCATAAGCATGCTATGACCAGCATGATGGTTTTGAGGTAGGTATATGCCTTGGTTTTTGTATCTTCCGATTCGAGGAATCCTTCCCAAGGGATGGACTGTAGAAAATCTGTGATAGGTTAACCTGATAATGCAATATAACTCAAAGTAGAATACTATAACCTACTTCTACTATCAATTTGTGGAAGCTTAAAGATCAAGATGAACAATATAACCAAAAGAAGAAGAATCAATGGCACAATACAAATGAACATAATTTGGGGAAAGTCTCAGATAAAAACCCCACACTATTGCATTATCATACATGGTGGAAATACATAGGAGTCATACAAAGCCTTAGCTCTCACAACTAGCCAACTCTCAGTACAATCCTCATAGATTCTCACATGAAATATTGGCTTCTCTACAACCTTCCTCTCTTCCCTCCAAGCTCCTATTTCCTTGCGTTGTTCCTTGTGGATGATTAGCCTATTACCAAGTGGAAAAGAAAACCTTCAAAACTGTGCAATCCTCAAGGATGAATCCTTGACCGCATGCATGAGTTTTCTCCATGAGAAAACAAATTCAACTGATAGTACACTATCCTTGAACATTAATCTCAATTGGGTCTTTCTCAGAATAGACATGCATGAG
The DNA here is from genome assembly GCA_000404065.3 of Pinus taeda. Lineage (NCBI taxonomy): Eukaryota > Viridiplantae > Streptophyta > Pinopsida > Pinales > Pinaceae > Pinus > Pinus taeda. Next base: position 22,839 of record APFE030333105.1, read on the forward strand.
TTTCTGATGAGGGAATCTTTAGTTAACTAGAGTAGCACTACTTGAGTGCATCAATGCATCAATTGATTGTTAACTCACTATTAGTTCCTCAAACATTTTGGAACTAATTTAACTGGACTTAACTTAGTAAGCTGAATTAACTAATTACAACTCAAATATAACTCAATCTTATCCCCTTAATTTAAGGGATAACTCTTGCACGACTTCAGAAAGACTTCTAACTTGGATTTGTCCAACTAATTAATTTAAAATAAATAAATAAATTATTTCCAAGTAGCTATTAAGACTAAATTCGATTTTAATTCACAATTTAATTCAAGGAAAAATTAAATTGGAATATTCTTGTTGCCATATTTCAACACTCCCTCTCAACAAGAAAGGGATTACCTTCCACCCCAATCTTGTCTCTATTGAACTTGAATTTACACTTTGACAATGCCTTTGTCAAAATATACTAAAACAACATGATCTGTGAAAAGCTATGGGCAACAAATCTTGCCTTATGTTTCTCCACACTACTGCTAGTAGCTTGCTTTACCTTGTAAAGCCAACGGAAACTCACAACTGACTTGTTCTACGGTATCAGAACCACGTCCCAAACACTGTTACAAACTATGAGGTCATACTCATCCACTATAGCATCAACCCAAATCGGCTGCTACACTACTTCCTCAAAGGAATATGGCTTGATCTCAACACATTCCCCAGCAAGAGCCATGTATCCAGTGTATCTCTTAGGTGACCTCCTCTGTCTATGTTGAGAAGATGGTGCTCCCACATTCTCTCTCGAATCCTCCAACAATCTGTTAGATTCTCTTGTGTGCTTCAATCCATCTCTGGAAGACTCTGCTTGAGTGGATGTCTCCACTCCTGGAACCTATGCATGCAGCTGTTTTGCATCAATCTGAGGCTCCCCCTCCTTAGAAACCAATAGTTCCTCCACAGCCTATAGTTGGAGCTCCCTCTCAAGGGAAGCTCACATGGCCTTCAGCTCATTAAACTTGAGATCTCTACAAACCAATGTCCTCTGACTGGTAGGCAAGTACACCTAATAGTTGTGAGGTGTATTAGTGTACCGCAAAATATCCCCAACTCTACTGTCGGCTCAAGCTTCTTCCATGCATCCTTTGTCACATGGAAATATACCAATGAGCCAAAGATCTTGAAGTGACCCACATCTAGTCTTTTATCGGAGAAAGCTTCCTCTGGTGTCTTCATCCCAAGTATGTGATGCAGGCTTCTATTATGCAAATAGACCACTGTGTTGCATGCCTTAGCCCACAAGTGAAGTGGTAGGCCTTGGTCATGTAGCATTGCTGCGCTACCCCTATAATAGTTATGTTCTTCCTCTCGGCCACCCCATTATGCTGTGGGTTATGAGGTGTCGTCAACTCTCATTTAATTCCTTCCATTACATAGAAGTCCTTAAACTCTTGAGAGAAATATTCTCCACCGTTGTCACTTCTCAAGGCCTTGATCTTCTTCCCTGACTCTTTCTCGACCAAATATTTGAACTCACAAAAATTTGTGAAGTTTTGGTCCTTCTTCTTCATGAAATAAATCCAACATTTACGAGAATAGTCATCAATGAAAAATCACATAATACCTTTGCTTCGCTATGGATGCCATTGAGAATGGTCCACACAAATCAGTATGAACTCACTCTAAGATAACCTCTACTTGACTGCCTCGATGATGAGAGGAAGACTTGGTGTACTTTCCTAAGGTACAACCTTTGCATGTGTCAACTTTCTCAAGTTTACTTTTGGGAAGTCCTGTAGATATCTATTGCATTATCTTCAAAGCCCCATGATGCAAGTGGCCCAACCACCTATGCCACAACTCGCAAATGCCTTGGCTTTGCACCAATTTTGCTTTCGTACTCAATGCTACACAATCATCTACCTCTAGTTTATAGAGATTCTTCACCTGAATCCCTATCCTCTTGGTTTGACCCATGGCTATGTGTCTTAGGAATGCCTTTCTTTTACTAAAGACAACATCGTAGCCTTTGTCCTCCAACATCATGACCGATACCAAGTTATATTTTAGTCCAGGCACATACATCACATCTGTCAAGGTGATAGGAGCTCCATGCTCCCTCTCAAAAGCAAACACTATTCATTATTGTATTATCATACATGGTGGAAATACATAGGAGTTATACAAAGCCTTAGCTCTCACAGCTAGCCAGCTCTCAGTACAATCCTCACAGATGCTCACAGAAAATCTTGGCTTCTCTCCAACCTTCCTCTCTACCCTCCAAGCTCCTATTTCCTTGCATTGTTCCTTGTGGATGATTAGCCTATTACCAAGTGGAAAAACAAATCTTCAAAACTCCACAATCCTCAAGGATGAATCCTTGACTGCATGCATGAATTTTATCCATGAGAAAACACATTCAGCTGATAGTACACTATCCTTGAAAATTAATCTCAATTGGGTCTTTCTCAAAATAGACATGCACGAGTTTCTGATGAGGGAAGCTTTAGTTAACTGGAGTAGCACTAGTTGAGTGCATCAATGCATCCACTAACTGTTAACTCACTATTAGTTCCTGAAAAAGTTTGGAACTAATTTAACTGGACTTAACTTAGTAAATTGAGTTAACTAATTACAAATCAAATATAACTCAATATTATCTCCTCAATTTAAGGGATAACTCTTGCATGACTTCAGAAAGACTTCTAACTTGAATTTCTCCAACTAATTAATTTAAAATAAATAAATAAATTATTTCCAAGTAGCTGTTAAGACTAAATTCGATTTTAATTCACCATTTAATTCAAGGACAAATTAAATTGGAATATTCTTGTTTCTGTATTTCAACATGGACTACCCGAGATGGGGGTGCCAATGGAACTTAGAAGCTGAGTGACTGCATGGAAAGGGTTGACTGGATTGCCCAAGGGACTCTGTAGCAAAGAAGGGAAGATCGAGGATGGATTTTCTTTGGTCATTAGCATTTCCATATGGAATCAGATGCACATTAGGAGTGCACCTAGGAACAATGAGATGGTAATTGTTCATTGAGAGGATAAGTGGTGCAGGATTGCAGTGCTAGATATTGGATGCAACTTTGACTGTGCCAGTAGATTCTGGAATTCCTAGGAAGGAGGTGAATCCTAGTACTACTTTGAGGTTGGAGGTGTGAGCCTCTGGATTCCCTTATTGATTGATATGAGCATCACATTCTCTTATTTGTTGGTTTAGTAGATGTGTATATGTTTATATGTGATTATTGCAAATATTGTAATGAGTTGTGCTATAAAGCTCCACTATGCGGTATGTTGTCCTGTTGTCACGATGTTTTGTTTTAGAGGATTGTCATTGAAAATACTAAAATGAGCTATGTTCTAAAGCTTCATGGGAAGTATGTTTTGTTTTCAGTGGTCTTCTTCGTTATAGGTGTCATTGAACATCGAGGATGGTGTTCCCCCAAGGGGGAGTGTTCTGTAATAATGTTGGTGAAAAATTCCTTGTAAAAATATATAAATACCATGGATGATGGGACATGTATTCCAAGCTGACTGCTGGGAAAGACATCCTATTGGGTGTTTGTTTGGTTGTTTATGGCTAAGGCAATTAGCAAAGGCAATGACTAAGGCCTTAAAGAGGCAGAAAAGTAGTTTGGCACATTTATTTATGAAAATAATGGAAATTAGGAGAAAATGAAGATGAAAGGTCACATGCTGCATGTGAGAAGAAATTGAAGGGAAATAATGGAAAAGTAAGAAAATAGAGACCTCATTAATAAAAAGACTTCTGAGGATCAGTGGGCAAGACTTGGTCAATTCACTATTGGAGCTCTATTATTTTCTCTCTCTCTCTCATACTCTTGTATACTTAGAGATTTCTTGGAGCACTCTTGGAGGGTGTGGCCTACTTGAATTCTTGGAGCAAGAAAGCAAAGAAAGAGTAGGAAAGTGCAAGAAGGCATCGACATCAGAAACTACATCAATTTTTCTTGCAAGTACCAAGTTGCATGTATGACTTCTTCACTAGTTTTGGCATGCATGGCATATGCATGCATTTTCTTGGTTGTGATTTTCCATTGGCATGGATAGACAATGGATTGCCTTACTTTGCCTTTTCCTAGATGACCATGGTGATTGTGGGTTTACTTTCATTGTTTTGTTTTGGTTGGTTCTCATGTTTCCTTAGCTTGGGTTGAGCTATTAGTCCTAGAATCCCTGGTTGAACAAATGCTCTAGAAGCCCTATAACAACTTGGGTTGAGTTACTAGTCCTAGAAGCCTTGGTTGGACAAATGCTCTGGAAGCCCTTAGTGGGTTGAGGTACTAGTCCTGGAAGCCTTGGTTGGACAAACACTCTGGAAGCCCTATATAAGTTGTGAGTTGAGTTACTAGTTTTGGAAGCCTTGGTTGGACAAACGCTTTGGAAGCCCTAGAAGCCTTGGATGGAGGCCAATCTAATGATGGTTTTGGTGATGTCTGACCGTGAGGTGGAATCATTGTTTGATGGGTTGAGGTGGGTGGCCTATGGAAGCTCTGGATGAGTTTTGATTCATGTGCTCTATGAGATCCCAAATTCATGCTTGGAATATGGAATGGGGATGAATGACTTAAGAGTGATTTGGCTCAACCATTCTATTTTCAGGTGGAACATGGTGGTCCCATCTTTGGTTGGTTCATTACATTCATTAATGAGAAATCCTTTCCTTGATTTCCATGTGTAAAGATGGCATAAGGGAGCGATGATTCATAGCGATTCTTAGATAAGTATGATATTCCTACACTTAAATATGTTATTTACACTTGTAGATTACATGTCGCTAATATGTTTGAGGAAATTCTTGTCATGGCTAGTAGGGATCCAATCAAGGTCTTGAAAAAGTGTTTTTGTTATTACTTTCATTTCCATGTTACTTTATGGATTTGAAGAGATGGATCAATGCTGGGCAGTGTCATGGGCTCTAAGCATGAGAAAGTTGCTTAAATCTCGGGGTCATTGGCATAACACTAACAATTTTGGTCCACAGTCATTGGTAGGTGGACCTGTGAGAGATACTTTAGGTTGCTGGCTACTCCCTTACCTGTAGCATGAGAGTGACTATGGCCCAAAAGAACCAAAACAATAGTGGGACATGTTATCACTTAGATGTCTTCCCTAGAAATTATCAAAGAAGGAATAGTCTGAGGTAACCATAAACCTAATCTTTTAGAGTCAAGCTCTAGCAAACCTAAGTCCGGAGAGGGCTCTCTCTTTATAATTTAACTTTGTTCTGGGTAGATTTCAGGCTAGTTATTAGTGCTCATGATGTTTTGTTTTGATTGGGTGGTGGAATTAAGAAAGCAGATGGGAAGAACAAGTATTCAAGCCATTGGGCTATGGAGTCAATTAAAGAGTGGCTCAATTGGATCTGATCAATCACTAAGGTAGGAGTCCACTAGGTAGGCTAGCACAAAAAAAGGCAAATTTGCAGGTTCAAATGGATGAAGTAGTCCTAACCAAGGCAAAGGGTAATGAAGAATCCTTAACTGGGATTAAGATGAAGAAAGGAAGGATGATCAGTAGCAAAGGGCAATGAAGAATCCTTTACTATGGTCCAAAGCGGGGGTAAACTATAGAAATAAGGGAGCAATTAAGAATTCCCAGACTAAGATAGTTTAGTAGAAAACATATAAAAAGTAAATAGTTAAAACAAAGAGCATTTAAGCTAATTTTGAGATATCATTCCTTGTTTACTTTACAGATTTTATAAGAGATACATATGAATATTTATAACATGAAGAGAAAACAATATTTAAACACGAAGAGATAATATTTATTTGTTCCAATTGTGCACAAGAATCCAGTGAAATGTCCTTAGCTTTATTTCATAATCCAACAAAACCAGTCCAGTCTTGAGTACAATAGCTCCTTGGCTCAATATAAAATGCATACAAAAATGTATTTTAATCCACACTAATTACTTCATTTTGTGAAGTATTTATACAAAAAATGTTACAAGAATATCTCATAACAATATGAGGATTATTCTAGGAAATGAAAATATCTTCAGCATGAAGATAGAGACAGATGGAGAATATGTCTTCTTGCTATCTCTTTTATTGTGACTGTGCTGGTTGTCGTAATTCAGATTAGGCTCTTTCAGTTGCTCGATACTTATGTGCTAGATTCAATTTTTGTCTTCTACCTATTGATGCTCTTTACCTATTCTACTTTGACTCTGTCTTACCTATTTTACCTAGCAGCAATGTTTTACCATATAGATTTACTGCAGTAACTTCATAGTAAATCAGTCAGATTTGTCCACCATTCGCTGCTAGGTAATTTCATCCTTATCATTTTCCTGTATATCTTGTTAGCTTCTATGTACTTAGAAAAATTTGGCCTATTGGTAAACAAGTGCTTTACTTCATGTTCTATGAAAAATAGATTTTCAAGAGTATCATATAATACCTTTCTGGTGGGTAAAGATTTTGCCCCGGAAGTACTAGATTGGCTTTGGGCTAGCTTGTTTAGCCTCTCAATGTAATCATCTTGAGTCATCAACTTATCAAGTATTACCATAGGACTGGGAAGTCCTTTCTCTCTTAAAATACCATATTTGGTCATAAATATATCAATGTCTGCTTGGATACTCTTGCATTTTTTCTCAAGGTTAAGCATAAGGTTTCTCTTGGTGAGAGCCTTCTTTATTTCGATGATTATTGCTGTTCTATATTCTATTTCTAGTTCATCAAGCTGATACATGTTTCTGCTATTTAAGAATGTTATTAATTGGTTGGCTTCTTCAGGCTTCTCTCCCAAATCTTCCCTAGTATTGTGTATTGCTTCTGTAGCCACTTTCACTAGTTCAGTTTGTTCAAAAATAACTTGAATAGAAGGCCAAACGTCATTGATAAAATCAATGATGTTGGTCCAAAGAATCTCTTTCATGTCTCCAAGTGGTTGTTGCAGTGTCAAGTCTTTTTCAAGGATTTTAATTCTTTCTCCCATTCTCTGATTCTTTTGAGCTTCTTCTTTCTGCTGTATTTGTGCAAGTTTATAATCAATTTCTAAACTTGACACTTTTTCTCTAAGTTTCTTGAGCTCAGTAGCCTGGATGGTCATCTCCTCCATGGGTTTTACCAACTCAAATGTCTTTTCTATTGATGTCCTTGTGCTTATTGATGTACCTGTCACTGGCAGAGCAGTAGCTGGTGGAACTGTTGGTGCTAACACAGCAGCTAAAGTGGAGTGTACTACTATAGAAACTATAGGAATTATAGTCTGAGGAGTGGTGGCCAACTCACTCTGTTTAGACTGTATCAAATTATCCAGTTCTTTCCCTTTTTCTTTTAACTGTTCATTCAGCTTCAAGATCAAGTCCATAAGCTCTTCCTCCTTCTGTGTTTCTAATACTTCGGTTTTCTGAGGATGATGCAAAAGGGGAATCTTGAGTTGCTTTTTTAGCGTAGCTATATCATCATTTTTCTTCTTAATAAGCTTTTCTGCAACTTTCACATCTTTGGGATCATGGCCCAGTTCTATGACTAAGTCCTCTAGGGACTTTATTTTGGTATCTTTGGCCTATGAAGAGGCCTTCTCTAACTGGAATTGAGCTGATATATTATTCAGTGAATTTTGAAGTTGGTGAGCTGCCATTGCCTTACTGGTCAAGGTAGAGTAGACCATTTCTCCACTCTGCTTATGTAATTCTATTTGGTCAATAGGATGGATATCCTTTGCCAATACTTCAAAGTCTATTTTCAAATAATCTGTAATTTACCTGGGCTATTGTGTAGTTGGCTTCATAAAAGTCATCTGCATTTTCCCCTCTTTCACATCAAAGGCTCACATTAGCCTTGTCTGATTAGTAGGAGCCATCTTTAGATAATGTGCATAACTTTGGGCCTTCAATATTTTGTTCCTGGCCTTTATTTCTTTATATTTCTCTTTGATATCTTGGCTTTGGCCAGTAGGAGCTCTGAAGGAGAATACTTCCACTCTCTGTTGCCTTTCTAGCATTTGAGCATGTGAGGTGGAAGGTTCTTGTGTACCCCCTGAGGGAGTGGTATGCCTACTTTCTACACCTGTAGTTCCTACTGTTTCTTCAGTAAACTCCTCTTCTAACAATGGATCCAACCTTTGCCTTATGACATAAGTTTGGGCTATCGGTTTTAACCTCGTATAGAAATTACCTGCATACAAATTATAAAACAGAGAAATTAAACAATGCGAGAGCATAACACATATACATAAAGATTTTCCCCTAGATCCCAAAACCGGGACTACCAGCTTGATTTTTCATTATGTTCTTTCAATGTTACAATAGATATTTATACATGCCAAAGCATCCAAAACCATGGACCGAAAACAATCGCGTCCAAAAACATGTGCGAAAATCATGCACAAAATTATAGGTGGGTTGCCCAACCTAACATAGGGTCCAAAACCAAAAATTTCCGGGGCGCTGCCCCAGACCCCATAAAGTGGGGTTACGAGTACACCTCAAAACCCCTAGTTAACCACATGGGTTAGTCGTGGAAAGAATATAACACAACCCAACATTCTCCCACTTGTTGTTTTCTTTCCATAGGGGGTCACAAGAGAGCTTAGCCATTATCCAGCCCTGCAATGCCCATTGTTTCTCTACACCAAGAGAACTTCTCAAAGCTCACAAATTTTGTCAATGCATCTGCAGTATTCTTCAAAGTGTCCACCTTTACCAACAACACCATTTTGTCTTCTATCATATCCCTCACAAAGTGATACTAAACATCAACGTGCTTTGTCTTTGAATGACATGCGTCATTCTTTGCTAAGAAAATTGCACTTTGGCTGTCACAGTCTATCCTTATATCTCCCTGTACTAACCCCATACTTGAACACAATATCTACAACCAAATTTCTTCCTTTCTTGCATGAGTGGATGCCATGTATTTTTCCTTTGTAGTTGATAGTGCCACTACATATTGTTTCTTACTCATCCAACTAACTGCACCTCCAAATAGGTTAAACACATACCCACTTATAGATCTTCTCTGATCCATATCTCTAGCCCAGTCTGCATCAACAAAGCCATGGACATCCAACACTCTGTCCAATCATGGTCTTCCTTGTTAGCACAAACCATAATCACTAGTGCCACACAAATACCTAAAAACCCATTTCACTGTTGTCCAGTGTTCCTACCCTGGTTTTGACAAAAATCTGCTCAATACTCCCACTGCATGTGCAATGTCTGGTCTAGTATAGACCATTGCATACATTAGGCTACTGACTGCACTTGCATATGGAACACGAGACATGTCCTCTTCCTCTT
>APFE030333106.1:0-76383 GCA_000404065.3 Pinus taeda
GACCAACTGTCAGCCAGTTGGTTGGGAGACACGAGACACGATTAAGATAAGCACTAAAATGATTTGATTAGTTAGCAAACCAGTGCCTTGAGAGATCATTATTAAGATGATTACTTGTTAAATGATATAGAAACGTGAAACGTGAACAACAATCATTTGTCATCAACTAGATTTGAATGACCCAAATGATATCCAGCAACTGAACATTTAAAAAAAGATGAATGCTTCAAACCACCACGAGTTATAAACCATTAACTAGATATCATATTCGTATTGTTGGAATTATGGCACAGGTTTGGAGCTATGGCACAGGTGTTGTCCTTGATGGCAACCTTCTTTGGTAACAGATCTCAGTTCAGGCACTCAGAAAGTAGAAAAAGAACATATACGCAGGTTCATCTACGACGAAGGCGCGTTACACGCGGTTATACTTTACAAAAAGCGCGTATATGGTTGGTGATCATTCTTTTGGTCCATGGCGTAGATCTTGGCACTTGAAACCTATGTTTTGGACCATGGCGTCTCGTCAATTGTGTCGATCCATTGTTTTTGGGTTCATGGTATTGAAATGTTATGGTTTTGGACCATGGTATTGGGGAAGGCCTAGGGCTATAAAAGAGGAAGGAGATCTTGTGACAAAGTATCATCTGGATTATTATTGAAGATCTGAAAAAAATGCTAGAGCTGGTATATTGGATGGTAACGCAGATCTGGATCTGGAGGAAGGAGGAACCTTAGCACAAAAGGAAGGATAAGGTCTATTCATGGGTCATAATCTTTAAACCTAAATGATAGTATCTCTCTATGATTTTGATCTGCTTGATGTGGCGCTTATCTGATCTATAATCTGGGTTAATTAGTGATTGAATGTCTGGAAGAGTGTGTTGTTCTTTATAGATCTGTACGCAGGTTCGGTAAAGCGAAGGAGTGTATACACGCAGTTTAAGGGAAGTAAAGGCGCGTATACGCGGGTTGTTCCATACTCAGATGCGTATGCACGTAAGTTGTAGACTGTTGAAAATGCGTATATGCATTAAGCTGTGATCTAGCTGTTTCTGCTTATTGCTGCTGTGTTTTGGGTTCTGTTTCTGCTGTGTGGTTTCTGGTACAGTGTTCTGTGTACAGCTGTCAGAGAAGTATCTACTTGTTTCAGATCTAGTTGGTTAAAAGGAGTTTGGTTGATGAAGAATTTCTTGATGATTGTTTGATGTTCATGGATCCAGTCTGAAAATTGATGAAACGTGGTCCTGGGAAGAAAGAGAAGGTTGTAGCCTTCTGTAGGCCAGCACCTACGTACTAGTATCTTGGCTAGTGCAAGAGCTAAGGGGGTTGTAGCTCCCTTCCAGGAGAGCTGGAAAACGAGAGAGAGTTGTAGCTCTCTGCAGGTTGCAGCCTGCGTACTAGTAAAGGACTGCACCAGTACATTGTAAACAGAATTTTCTAATTTAAAGAAAGATAGAGACTAATTGCAGCAGGTGGTTTTCACCCACATTGGGTTTCCACCTTATATCTGGTGTTCTTGTGTGTGATTGTCCTTCTGCTCTATTTTACTATCTCTGGTTACTGGTTATTTGATGCTGCATCTCAGATTAACAAACATCATCTGAAAGTCTAAGTAAATTAAAAGTTTGCTCTGTGTATGCTAGTTTACCTCTGAATAGTTGCCTATATACGCAAGTTTAATTAACTGAAGTAGTGTATACAATTTGGTTTTTGAAAAGGATTATTTGACTTGATAATATTGATTCACCCCCCCTCTCAGTATTATTTCCAACAAAATCATGTTAGACAGATAAAGAGTGTTATTGATTAAGTCAATTAAATTATTTGTAGATAATCCGCATCTGGAAATTTCTCTCTCTGCTTTCATCAGCTGTGACTGCCATTCTAAGAAAAGGATCTCCTTGTGTGACTCTAGAATTTTAAGCAGATTTGCAGCCTGCCCTTCATTGGTGTCTTGCCAAGCAAGAAAGTTTGTTAGCGTCTCATTGGCTTGTTCCAAATCCTGCCTGGCATCGACTGATTTGTCAACTATTGATGCAGTTATATCACAAAGGGGCTTAACCAAAGAAATGTTATGACATAACAGTCTTAACTGTGTAACCAATGCTTTGTTTATTTGTAGAGCTTCTGACCTGAAATCTGCTGGTTACGGAAGACTCTTGAACTTCTCTACTTGATGTGACAGCTGAGCGATTTGCTCATCTTTCATTTTCATCATTTGTTCATTCATTGTCTTTAACCTAGCCAATGCTTCGGATAATTCTTTTTGCTTTTATATTGCGCTTGAGTCTATCCTCTGTTTCTCCTCAAGAAATTACTTATTCAATTTATTGTTTATTTGCGACTATGTTGATAGTCATTGTTCCAACTGTTCAATTTTCTACTATGCCTCAGACACCTGCGATTGCAACGAAACAATTTCTTGGTCCTTTTCTTTAAGTAGATTACTTACTTCCAATGCCTTATCCATAGTGGCTGCTGAATAAGCTCTGGCATACTGAGAAACTTTTGTTAGGTCGTCGGAAGGGTTAAACTCTTCTTTCCACACTACATTAGTTGTCTCTGTTTGTGCTGGAAACAAGGAAGATTGATCAAGTCTTCTCCTTTTCCTATGTCTTTTCACTACAGCCCTGTGTTTGGGACTATAAAAGACATCTAATGGAGGTATGTCTTCTATTTGAAAAATAATTTAATCAGATTGATCTTTTGGAATCATTTCTACATCCATGCTAGTGGGTAGGCCACTGGTTCCTTTATTTGGAACCATTGTTGACACTGTATCTTGTCCATCTGTTACTTTGGGTGTGTTGGCACCTTGTGGACCTTCTAGATTGCTTATAATAGAGTCAAATTGTTTCCATTCTTGGAGTATTTTAGGATCAATATGAGTATCCACATTGATATTTTCGCTACCCTTGTCCTGTTCTTTTTTCTGCTCTTTCTCCTGCTCCTTCTCTTTTCCTCTTTCGAGAATCTTTCCTATAGCAGGAGGTTTGTCAATAATTTGTTGTTCAGGCTTGCTTGACTGTGTTGTCGGGGTAGTAGCTAATAAGTCCAGAGGTAGAGTTTGCAACCTCTGTTCTTTGAGCCTATTGAAGTCTACTAGCCTTTCATTGCTATATCTCATTTTGGCCAGTGTTTGTACCTGGAATAATGATTCTACCGAAGAAAACAGGTCATCAAATTCATCTTTTTCATGATCAAACCTTGTAAGTTTGGCTTGTTCAAGCACAGTATAGGCAACTTTCCTTGGATAGAATTGCCTATTAGGAATGGTTGCAAGATTGAGCATGTTTATTTTCTCTACCTCCTTCTCCGCATGCTTGTAGTCGTGCAAAGTATAAACATCGCATATCAAAGGAAAAGTAGGTCAAGCCTGCTTTTTAGAAGTCCTAAGAGTCTTGAATGTTCCTGTTGTTGTTATTTGGTAGGCCAATTCTCGAGCTAATAGCTTGTCAGGTATATACAGAGGAAGGACATGAGGTCTTGCAAGGCTACCAAAAACCCTTACGTATGTGAACTTGTCTTCCCCGAACCAATTTCCTACAGTGGTTGGGTCAACCTCTGCTTTCGAAGAAATCTTTGGGGCAAGCTTATCAAAAATGACATAATAAATAGGTAACATAAAACCATTACAGATTTGGTACAAGTGGTCCTTATAGTGCGCCTTCCATAAATTTTGGTGATAAATGTGAATAGGCATGGGGCCTTGTGAAGTCCATCTCCACCCCAGTACAGGAAATTCAAAATTGAAACAAAGAATATCTAAAATATAATCACTATAATAAAACGGAGGAATAGACCTATCAGTCACACGAGTTTTCACTCTAAACTCAAGAATTGCAGTGGCTAATTTATCTGACAATATGTTTTCCCAATCCATTACTTCATTGTTAACTGTCGCTTCCATTAAAGGAACCATTTCAATAGTGAATTTTGCATAATCATGCAATCCCCAAATTCTACACATCATTGCCCTGGCATAACAGTAAGGAGAACATAATGAATCTACAGAGTACTTACCTGAAGATTCATGTTTGTGCCTTGTGGGGTTCTATCTCCACTCCCTAATTGGGGCTGATTCAGTATCATTCTCACTTGCGAACTTCTCAAGAAAGGCTTTATTATATTTCTTTTGAGGTTCGGGAAAGTGATACATTTTCCTTAAGTCATCAGGCTGAAATGAGCCAAAAATCCTTCTGTTAACTGTGCAAAATGTTATGTTTAAAACTGTGATATCCTCTACTGCCCATCGCACTACATCAGTGTATGGAAGAATTTTCTCACGTGCTGCTATTCTGTGTAGATATGAATCAGCTAAATCTTTCAGGGAAGCCTCTGATTTTCTAGTTGAATCTGCGGTAGCTTGTACTGGTACTGTCTCAGGCTCCTCTTCTTCAATTAAATTATAGATGCTTTGCCAACTTGTGTTTCCAAGGGCAAGACACGTAGTGTCTGAAATCAATCCCTTTTTGCTCGGTCCTGGATCACTGGAGGACTGCACTGTTACTGCGGGAGCCGCTGCTGCCGCGGATCTCTTGGATTTCTTTCCCATTTGGTTTGAACTTGTTATTTCGGCAAAGCTCTGTGCAAGGAATGAAATCAACGTGATACAGAGAATAGGTAGTGTGAGCCAATATGAAAGAATTATATCAATTAGTGAATAATGAAAGATTATAGTGATATACTGTAGATACAATCTCAGGGAAGATCTTGGCATAACTGCTTCATTAATTGGCCGCTTAACCGGTCAATCATGGTGAAGGAGTTTTAAATACCCATCATATCGTTTATATGCCGAATGATTCATTCAAGCATGGCTTGAGTTTTTTGGTGGATAATCAAAAGTAAATCGCTATCGGGAATGGGAAGGCTTCAATAATAATCCCAAATAATCCATGCAGGCCTTTTAAATCTATTTTGAAACTCGTGCCTTAACATATTGCAATCGGGGATGGGCTCGGGTCATATTACTTATGTCATTGCGAAATCGCCGATCGCTGATGGCGATATACTTTATCGCATCGGGAGATTTAAAGGTATCATAAACATGCGTGTTGGTCGCTCGAATTGTTATTGATTAATAGTCGAGCACCACATTAATTTTTCAACCCAGGAAAGTCCTTTTATCTCAAAGGTGATCGCATGCTATATGTACTTTAATTTCAAAAGCATTAAAAGTTGTAGTAAAACAAATCTAATTCCTATCAAACACTTACTCTGTGTTACATCAGTCTTAAACTATTGCAGAAATGAAATGAAATTAAGATAAGATAACAAATCTGCAGAAAAATGATGGTTGTTTGTAACAGAGGACCAGGACCCTGTCCTCAGAATAAGGATGCCCAACACCTGCCTCTGTGATTAGTCGCCAATACACACCAAAATCCTATTCACCGGTGACACACTTCTCACAGCGCCAATCGATTAAAGGAACAACGTATCAGCAAAAGGAAATACCAGAAGCAAGGCTAACACATACAGAATTAACACACACTTAACAGGAAAGGAATGGGGTGAATCTTGTGAAGAAGGTGGGCCCTGTCCCTCTCACAAGATTCCCCTGCACACAAATACTAAATTGAAATGCTCAGGACAAAACTTTATTCATCTACCAAGAGTTCAATTACAACAGAAGTTCTGACCTTCAGCACTACAATGATTCAATATCACGCACTCCCTTTTCAATTGTAGATGTCTCCTCTTTATAGAGGAGACATCTATTACAATAGATTGTTCTACAGTTTAATTCTTCTATAAAAAAATAGGAAATTGATCCCTGTTACATCATACTGTTATAACCATATATTATCTTTGTCATCCTTGGTTAATCGATTCTTTCCGCTATTGCAAAACAAATGATCTTCGTCTATCTCCTCAGATTCCTCATGCTATCTTCGGTTACTCTATTGTTGTTGTTGATTCGGTACATCTTAATCGTCCTTAAAATACTTTGTATTGTTCCTGATGTTCCTGCGTCTGTGGCTGGATTGACTTGATACTGCTTTATCATCATCGGCCGAGTATAGTCTTGCCAGCTTCGGACAGTTGCTGTTGCGAAATAAGACATTTCCCAATTTAGTCAGTTGCTGCTTCTGGTGTTGCAGCAACTGCACAGTTGTTGTTCCTGGTGTTGCAGCAACTGTGAATCGTGATTCTGTGGACTTTGAACAATTCCAATCAACTATCAGCGACTTAGCTAATTAATTGTAAAGATAACATGAATATGTGTTGAATAATTAATCATATAGCAAATGAGGAGAGTTACTTCATACCTTGGGATGATGAGTTCGAGAATGATATCAAGGGTTTCAATTCATAGGTAAAAAAGAGTAATATCATAGCAAAATGTAGGGTCAAAAATAGACAATTCAGAGTCCTAACATCCCCCCCAACTGAAAGGGTTGCATGTCCTCATGCAACGTTTAGTCTGAATCTGAGTCGGAGAACTGGGATGAACAATGTAAGTTGCTGATAGAGTAGCTCGAGAAGGCTTTATCCGACTTACTTCTGAATCCCTTAACATTCTGTATCTGTTGCCATGCTGCTACCTCCTCCTTCTTGGTTAGTTTATAATGAGCTTTGTGTTGCCGACCAGGTAACCATAAGAGAGGGAAATGAAAATGGTAGCCGATCCATTCTCCACACAGTTTTCCATACATTTAACATAAAAAGGTATACGTGAAATCGCTACCTGGAGATTAGGGGGATTGTAGGGGTGGTATTCCTGTCTTTATCTGGGACAATGTTCCCAGAAGAACTTATTTGCTTCAACGGCCAGTGCCCCTTTTGTTTTCACATAATGCTGGCAGTCTTGCAAAACCCCTGCCTGTAGCTTCTTTATATGATCAGCCAATTTTGGATTACTTACATAATTCCGATGTTGTGCAATGAAAGTGGTTGGATTGTGTGGTTCATTTCGAATCCACAAGAGGTAGTTGTTATCATTATGTTATGCTGACATGTAGGCATTTTTCCAAGTTAATTGATTAGCTAGAAAAGAGATAAATGCTCTTAATTGAATATCACCAACAACAGGAAGTATATTCAAAGCTCTATCTTCAGGCATAGCCTCATTGTGAAGATAGAGTTCACAAAGCAGATTTTGATCGTTATGTGGTGCTTCCTTGAATGTTGCAATAAACTGGTCAGGTGTATTAACTTGGTACGGTCTTCCATCTCTTATTGCTTTTATTTGTAAGAATGCCAGGCATTCTCTCAAAAATACTGCATAGTTAAAAGAGGGCTTTCTTGTAGCCAATACCCTCTGAAGCAGATCAAAAGCACGGGATAGCTTAGCTTTTACCTCCTTATTTTCTTTATGTTGGGCTCTAGAATGTTCCAATGCATCCCAATTTCTATATGCATAACTGAACCAGAGTGACTTCTGCTGTTGGAATGCCTTTCCTTGTGAGAAATCATATTCTCTTTTCCATGTATCCTTTAGCTACTGAAAGCTAGAGGTCTCCGTGTGAGCATTTTTGACAGAAGGAGTTTCAGTTTGTGCATAGGCATCCTTAACACAGTGGAGTCCAGTGACTTCAGTCTGTGCATGAGTGTCAATGAAGGATCTCTGTTCTACAGTAGTTTGGGTGGGTCGTGGTGGTACTATGTCTTCCTCCATAGTTGTTGGAAAACCTGGTGATTCTTGTGTGACAACATGCTATTCTTTTTCCACTCATGTAGCTCCTGCTGGTTCTTGTGTGACAATAGGCTGCTGTATTTCTTCTTTTATAGCTTTTGGAAAACCTACTGGTTCTTGTGTAACAGCGGGTTTTTCTTCTTTTATTCCTGCAACTCCTGCTGGTTCTTGTGTGGCAGCAGGTTGTTGTATTTCTTCTGTTGCTTTCCTTGTTGGTTCTTGTGTAACAGCAGGTTGTTCTGTTTTGATTACAACAGCAGGTTTTTCTGTAGCAGCAGGGGGTGGCAGATTAGCTTCATTCATTGGGACCTGTACTACCTTATATCCTGCTTGAGTGTATAATTCTCCACATTCACTGCACATGTACTCATTATACTGACTCTTTTCTGTTACCGTTGCTACTCGTGCTAGGAAGTGGAGATTATATTCATTCTGGTAGGCTTCCTTGACCATTATTATCTCCTGTTGATAATCTTTAATCTGGGATTTTAAATACTCAATTTCTTCCTGCAGGGAGGCTATGGTAGGCGGGGCTTGCGTACCTGCAGGCTCTAGTGGATGAGAGGATTGTTGTTCTGCTTTCATTTGGGCATTTGCATCCCCAACAGGTGGTTCTTGTGTGTCACCTGTTGGGTTAGTGGCTGGTTCTTGTGTGACAGCCACTTGCCCCATATCATCTTGGGTGTCTATTTTGGATTTTTCGGCAGTTGGTTCTTGTGTATCAACTGCCTCAGAAAATGTTGTCACAAAGCTGTCAACGCTCTGCATCTCAGTCATAGAGGGTGAGGAAGGGGATTGTTCTGGAATAATTGGACTACGGGGTGTTAGGATAATAGGCGAAGAACTGGAAATCAAAGGGCTGGTAAATTTAACTGCTGCGGTTGACCGTTTTCTCTGCCTCTTTAAGGAGGCAGGAAAATCAACAATTTTTCTTTTTCGGTCACTTTCCTTGGGGCTAGGGAAACTATCAGGACTAGCAGCTGCTTTGATTGAAGCCCTGGTTCTTCTTCTTTTTGGTGAAATTTCAATTTGCTACTGTTTTTTCCTTTTAAGAGAAGCAATGGGAGAATTATCCTCATAATCATCGGTAGAAATATGAAGCACAGGAGTAGATGGTTGAGCTTCATTAGGGGATGGGGTCATATGCAGGGGTGTTTCTACTGCTAATTGCTGAGGAATTTCTTGAGGGATTTGCTCTGGCTGCTGGGGGACTTCCTGAGGTATTTGTTCCGGCTGCTGGGGAACTTCCTCCTGGGGTACTTGTTCCGGTTGGGGAGCTTCCTCCTGGCGTACTTGTTCCGGTTGCTGGGGAACTTCCTCCTCCTGCTGAGGATCTTCTTCTATTTGCTGGGGAGGGTTAATGACAGGGGGTGGTTGATTTAGAGCAAAGCCTCTATTTATCAAGAGTTGGACTAACCTATGGTGTTTAAGGGAAAGGGCTGGATGCTTTTCTTTTTCAGCATAATGTGACATGTTTTTCAGACAACCCAATAGATAATAGGGCATATTTATGAACTGTCGATGCCTCAAATGATTTAACAAAATGAAGTCATGTTGGTAAATTACCTGGTAACGACCTTCGCAAGTTAAGTATTGCTTAACAAACTCCGTGACCTTTGACCATGGTGGAGGAAGTGACTGAGGAGCGACCCCTCTGCCTTTAGCTTCTACGTGTTCGCCTGGTAGAAAGAAGCCTCGCTGCGTATTCAAAATAAGATGTTTCCTGCTGAACCATCGTATACGATTGGTTGGTAGCCCAGAGACTTGGGCTACATCTTCCTCTGTTACCAGTATACGTACTCCCTGGACTGTCGAAAATCCATCTCTCAAATTGCATGCGAACTCCAACACTTGCTGTGTGTTGAAGTCTAGAAGTCTTCTGAAGTAATCTACCCATCCTGCTTGCAGAAAAATTTGATAAACCTCAGGGTAGAGTTCTAGTAATGCTGTCGTGTCAGGTTCATAGGTAATTAGATTTCATCCCATAGCTGCTACTTCAACGAACAATACATGATACAGAGCCTGGTTTTCAAGTTTGAAACATAGCAAACCGTTACAAATGAGGATATGCCACGACAGATTTAATTTTAGATATTACCGCGAGGGATAAGGGTGGCGGCGATTATGTGTTATGGAATAATTGTGATATTTTGGTAATCCCCCCCAAATCTACGATTGAATGATTTGATTAGCAGTATAATGATTTCGGCAGTCGTATCACATCTCCGCATTAACTATAAATTAATATTCACACTTAAACATGCGTACCTTTACTTTTTATCTTTAATCGCACGCAAAAGTCTTAACTTGTCTTTTCTGGCTTAATCATAATTTGAACAGGCTTTTAATCATGACCACACAAACGATCTGACGGGGAGTAGCAGTGACAACGTGTACTTGTTAGAGTGCTTGGCTGGTCCCTTGAATGCAGCGAAATATGTCCCATCAGGATGATGATTCGTTAAGTGCTGGGATTTGTGTTGCAGTGTTGAAAAGTGACATTTTGCCGGAACATAAGCTCGTGCGGTAAATGGTGTTACGACAATGGGGAATGATATTGCATTGACAGAAAGTGGTGTTGCAGCAACAGAGAATGGCGAAAAGTGGTGTTGCAGCAACGAGGAATGATGGAAAGTGGTGTTGCAGAAACGGGGAATGACGGAAAGTGGTGTTGCAGCAACAGGGAAAGATGAAAGTGGTGTTGCAGCAACGGGGAATGATATTGTATTGACGGAAAGTGGTGTTGTAGCAACAGGGAATGATGGAAAGTGGTGTTGCAGCAACAGGGAAAGATGAAAGTGGTGTTGCAGCAACGGGGAATGATATTGTATTGACGGAAAGTGGTGTTGTAGCAACAGGGAATGATGGAAAGTGGTGTTGCAGCAACAGGGAAAGATGAAAGTGGTGTTGCAGCAACGGGGAATGATATTGTATTGACGGAAAGTGGTGTTGCAGCAACAAGGAATGGCGGAAAGTGGTGTTGTAGCAACGGGGAATGATGGAAAGTGGTGTTGCAGGAACGGGGAATGACGGAAAGTGGTGTTGCAGCAACAGGGAAAAGTGAAAGTGGTGTTGCAGCAACGGGGAATGATATTACATTAACAGAAAATGGTGTTGTAGCAACAGGGACTGGTGTTGTAGCAACGGAAAAATGATGTAAAACTTGACTTATGATCCAAAAATCATTCCCAAGTTGCAAAGTGATCCTTTTAGGATTTTCATTCTCAGCCATCCTCCAAAAGTAAGATCTGCAAAACAACTAATTGTAACATAGAAGCCCCTTGGCAGGGATTATTAGTTCAGAAATCTAATCTAAGAATAAATAAATGAACAGAAATTTAAGTGCTTTGAGGGGAAGCAAATTCCCCCCAAAAAACATAGTGTAGTTCTACCATGCAGGTAGCTTTGAAATCCTCCTTAGAAACAGGCCGTTGATGCGGACGGAGTCGGTATCCATTCACTAATAACGGTGTCCTATTATCATCAATCGTTAAAAGTCTGACTGTTCCATTTGGAAATACAACATCTATTTCATAAGGTCCTAGCCATCTTGTTCTCAATTTACCTTGGAAATTCTCGAAAAGGGAGTCATACAGTAAAGCCCAGTTACCTTTCTAGAACTGCTTTTGCTTAATAGTTCTGTCATGCCATCTGGTTCTTTGTTGTTGAATCATGGTTTTCTGGTGGATGGCATCCAATCTTTTCTCGTCTAGGTCTTGCAGTTGCTGCAACCTGGCTGTCTGTGCATCAGTCAAATCAAGGTTAACAGCTAAAGCAGTTCTCAAAGTTTTGGTTTCAAACTCTAAAGGGAAAACAACATTTTTACCAAAAACTAACTCATAGGGTGAAAAGCCTATGGTGTTCTTCCAAGTGGTTCTATAAGCCCAAAGTGCTTCAAGCATCTTTTGAAACCAGTCCCTCCTATTTTCCTTTAGTTTTTTTGTCAGAATAGCTTCTATGACTTTGTTGGTGCTTTCTACCTGCCCATTTGACTGGGGGTGATAAGATGTGGTCATTCTATGCTTAATATGGTATTTCTGAAATGTGTCTTTGAAGCCATGGGAATTAAAAGGAGGTCCTCCATCAGTGACTAGCTCCCTAGGCAACCCATACCTAACGAAGATTTATTCAAATAAAAATGTTAATACTGATTCCTCATTAGCTTTGATAAGTGCCTTGGCCTCTACCCACTTAGTCATGTAATCTGTACATACTAGTATGTAAAATCTTTGATTAGATGGAGGGTTAATGGGACCTATAAAATATATTGCCCATCTTTCAAATGGTTCAAGAATCACCTGGGGATTGAGTGGCATTTCGTCCCTATGGTTAGGTTGGCCCATTCTTTGGCAGCTATCACAGGCCCTGACATATTTCTTTGCATGTTTGAAGATTGAGGGCCAGTAATATCCCATCCTAAGGACTTTGTGTGCTATTCTTTTATCTGCAAAATGTCCTCCATAAGGTCCATCGTGGCAAGCTTTCAGTACATCATAAATCTGATCTTCACCAATGCATCTTCGTATCTCCTGATCGAGTCCTGTGTGAAACAGACATCCGCTTATCCAACTGTACCTAGTGCTTTGCTGAATAATTTTCCTTTTTTCTCTGTGCGATAGGTGTGATGGTAATTTTCCTGCAACTAAGTAGTTAGCAATATCTTCGTACCAAGGTGAGTGAGCAGAGATTGCAAATAAATACTCATCGGGAAAAGAATCATCTACTGGAATATTTGCATTAGTTTTCAACCGAGAAAGAAAGTCAGCAACTACATTTTCTTTTCATGGTCTGTCTACAATTGTGATATCAAATTCCTGTAATAACAGTAACCATCTAGTGACTCGAGCATTTGTAACTGATTTATTCATTAGGTATTTCATGGCCGAGTGGTCGGTATGCACAAAAGTAGTATAACCAGTGATGTAATGCCTAAATTTGTTGATAGCATAAATAACTGCTAGAAATTCTTTCTCAGTGACTGTGTAATTAAGTTATGTGGGAGTCATGCTTTTACTAATGAAATAAATGGCATAGGGAAGACCATTTTCTTCCTGTCCCAGGACAGCTCCAATGGTAGTGTCTGAGGCATCATAGGATATGTGAAAGGGGAGTGCCCAATCTGGTCCTCTCAAAATGGGAGCTATGGACAACTGATGTTTAAGCTAATCAAATGCTTTTTCACAGTCACCAGTCCACTTAAATTCTGTTTTTTTCGTTAATAACACAAACAGAGGGGAAGCTATCTTAGAAAAATCTTTGATAAATCTTCTGTAATACCCTGCATGTCCTAAGAAACTCCTTACTTCTGTCTGGGTTTTGGGGATAGGGAGGGTCAGAATTACCTGTATTTTTGCAGGATCGACTTGAATTCCTAATAATGAAACAAAGTGGCCTAATACAATGCCTTCATTCATCATCATATGGCATTTCTCAGTACTTAAGGAAAGATGTGCTTCTATACACCGCTTAAGTACTTTTTCAAGATTCTGCAGGGCATCTTCAAAGGTTGTTCCATAAGGAGTAAAGTCGTCCATAAAAATTTCTAAGGAATCATTTATTATATCAGAGAAGATCCCTATCACTGCTCTCTAAAATGTTGCTGGGGCGTTACATAGCCCAAATGGAATAACAATATAAGCAAAGGTCCCCTAAGGGCTAGTAAAAGTGGTTTTATCCTAGTTTTGGGGTGCAATCCGTATCTGATTATATCCACTAAATCCATCCAAAAAGGAAAAGAACTTCTTACCAGCTAAGTTATCTAATACCTGATCAATGAATGGTAAAGGGAAATGGTCTTTCTGGGTGGCCTTATTTAGGGCTCTATAGTCTACACATGCTTGCCATTTCCCATTTTTCTTGGGTACTATTACTAGCGGAGAAACCCATTCACAATTTTTGAAGCTCTTCTTTTACTATTTCCCTTAGATTGGGGTTCATTCTTCTTTGGGGTTGACAAACTGGCCGAGATCCTTATTTAATATAAATACGGTGAGTGCACAGTTCAGGAGAAATCCCTTTCATGTCTCTATAATCCCAAGCGAATGCCTCTTTATTTTCTTTAAGTAGCTTCATTAACTGTTGTTTTTGATCATCTGTTAGGTTAGGATTTATATTTAATGTTTTACCTGGTTCGATTTCTACTGTTATACTTTTGGAAGGACTGCTAGCTAATATCTGAGGTAAATTTTCAGTTTCAAGGTTGTTCTGGGATTCTGATTCTAGGATTGCAGTGAGGTGATTATGTATTTCTGAGCTAACCAAAGAAGGTTCAGAAATAAAGTTGCTGATTAGTTCATCTTCGGTTGAGTCTTTGAGAGTTAAATCTTGTCCGACAGTTAAAATAGGTTGGGTTTCCTCATCCTCATAATCTACCCATATTGAATTATCGTTATTAATCATGGGTGTGGCATGAGGATAAAGAGTCAGCTGTTTGGTTTCCTGCCCATTAGATATTGTCATTGATCCAGACCTGCAGCTGACGAAAGCATCTGGTGTAGCCAGCCACGGTCTTCCTAGAATTAATGGATGACTCCCCAACTTTGTTTTAGTTTGTAACACCACAAAGTCAGCTGGGTAATTCCAAGATTCTACAGAAATTACCAGGTCTTCAATGACTCCTTCAAGTTTAATTGTAGAGCGGTCAGCCAGCTCTAAAATGGTTGGAGTTTCCCTAATTAAGTGTTTCAACTGCAGTAATTGTGTTGTTTCGAGTGTCATGATATTTATTGTTGCACCTAGATCTACTAGAACTTTAGAGACAAAGGTTTTGCTGACCTGAACTGTTACTGTAGGGTGACCGGGGTCACCATATTTCACAGGGGGGTCTTTTTCTATCATCAAAGCAGTCAGTTCTCCCATCACATGAACTGTGAGGGGTTCCTTGGCTTTTCTTCCAGGATTTCTAACACAAATATCCCTAATAGTTCTGGCATAGATAGGGACATCTCTTAGTGCTTGCAATAATGGGATTTTGACATATAAATTCTACAGTTCTCCTAAAAGGTTAAAAGCTGGTGGCTCAAACGTTTTAGTAAGAGTCAATATTTCAGGAAAGGGTGGCTCTGCTGTTTGGACAGTCTTGTTAGAAGATGATTCAAGAATTTCAGTATCTTTGTTGGATGACTTTTCCTTTCTAGTCTCTTCTTTTTCAGAGTCAGTAATGTCATCTATGATGGGTTCAACTATCCTCCCAGAGCGTAAATGGATATCATTACATTGCATAGGGGGGACAGGTTGACTTTGAATATCGATTACCTGCAAGGCTTTATTATTGTTTGGATTGGGATTAGGTTACACAGGCAGTTGGGGTCTCACTGATTGGTTATTCTGCGGGGCATTAGATGGTAAGGAAAGAGATTGCTAGTGTTGAGGAAATGGAATCTGCTGGGCTGCCCAATATGGACTCCATTGATTGAAATAAGGTTGTTGAAAAGCGAAGGATTCCACATAGTAGGGTCAATGAAAGGAGGATTTGGTTGCTGCATAGGAAATTGCATCGGATTAAAGGGTGGGTATTGCATTTGATTCATGGGTGGGAAATTTGTTTGAAAAGGAGACTAATTATTCCAATGACTAAATGATGTGTTAGAACTCATACCTTGTCTTTATGGCCATTGCCTCCTCTGTGTCATCAGGTACACTGCTTCAGCTTCTTCTTCAGTTGATTGTAGTGCTGCCTTTATTCTTGGCAAAGAGGGGCATTGCTGAGTTTCATGATCCTTTTCACAAATGGTACAAATTGGTACCTTATCCAATGGACATTCCCGCAGTGGATGCTTTCCTCTGCATTTGGAGCAAAAGATAGCCAGGGCAGCTTCTGCTTCTGCCTGTTTCTTTTTAACCTGCAGAGCATCAATTTGTGAAGCAAAAGAGCTTAGCATTTCAGTTTTGAATTCTTCAAGCAGATTACCTATTTTAGCTCGTGTTGCTCCTCCGCTTGCTGACTTTTGGACTCTTGAATATGTATTGTCCCTAGGTTTTGGTCTGCTTGCTGCTCCTCTGGAACACCGCATGCAGAGGTTGATAATCTCATCAAATGGTTCTTTGGAAATATCCCCTTTTCTGAGCATATTTAACATATCTAGGCAGTCATCTTGTACTCCTTTTAGTAGTATTGTCTTCAGAATATCCTTACTCATGGTTGGGTGATCCGATCGCTGCAAATTATATTGCAGTCTCTCTACAAAGTCCTCCAGATTCTCATCCTCTTTCTGAACCATTTTGAACAATTCTTCCTCCTTTCTCTTGTTCGGCAGTAGTCCTGATATTTGCTCAGAAAGTTTTCTTTCATTTGATCCCATGTGGTGATTACATGAGCCCCTAGGCTCATAAACCATCTTAATGCGTTCCCTTTTCGTGTTGCTGGAAACAATTTTAACTTCTGAGCAGGAGTTACATAATCATAACTTCTACACAGTATATAAAATTCAAAGAGGAATTCATCGGGATCTTCAGAGGATAACCCATGAAAATTAGGCAATGCCGCAGGTGGAATATTTTTCATAGGGACTGCGCCTCTTGGGAGGTCCCCAATAGGTAATTCCAGGTTGGAAAGTGATTTTCCCCCCTTCCTTCTGCTATGTTATCCTCCATTATTCTTCTCCCTGATTCATTAGCTCTGTCTTCAGTATCTTCTGATTCTTCAGGTTCCTCTACTGGTTCCTCAATGTGCTCTGGTGTTTCCAGCTTCCTTTAAGGCCCTAGTACTTCTTCTGTCTGATGATTTGTTTGGGAGGGATACTGGATTTGAGGTCTTTGGGAACTCGTTCTCTGAGATGTCTTAGCTTTTGAAATGATCTCGTGAATGAAAAGTCTTTCTTCCGCCTCATGTGAACTTACCGCCTGCAAAGTTAGCTTTCTTGCGTCCTCTCATGCACCTGTTATTCTAAAGAAAAATCATTAATGCCTTTAAAAAAATTTAGTCACCTTCCCTGGCAACGGCGCCAAAATGTTGGTCGCTTGAATTGTTATTGATTAACAGTCGAGCACCACATTAATTTGTCAACCCGGGAAAGTCCTTTTATCTCAAAGGTGACCGTGTACTATATGTACTTTAATTTCAAAAGCATTAAAAGCTGTAGTAAAACAAATCTAATTCCCATCAAACAATTACTCTGTGTTACAGCAGTCTTAAACTATTGCAGAAATGAAATGAAATTAAGTAAAGATAACAAATCTACAAAAAAATGATGGCTGTTTGTAACAGAGGACCAGGACCCTGTCCTCAGAATAAGGATGCCCAGCACCTGCCTCTGTGATCAGTCGCCAATACACACCAAAATCCTATTCACCGGTGACACACTTCTCACAGCACCAATCGATTAAAGGAACAACGTATCAGCAAAAGGAAATACCAGAAGCAAGGATAACACATACAAAATTAACACACACTTAACAGGAAAGGAATGGGGTGAATCTTGTGAAGAAAGTGGGCCCTGTCCCTCTCACAAGATTCCCCTACACACAAATACTAAATTGAAATGCTCAGAACAAAACTTTATTCATCTGCCAAGAGTTAAATTACAACAGAAGTTCCAACCTTCAGCACTACAATGATTCAATATCACGCGCTCCCTTTTCAACTGTAGATGTCTCCTCTTTATAGAGGAGACATCTATTACAATAGATTGTTCTACAGTTTAATTCTTTTGTACAAAAATACAAAATTGATCCCTATTACATCATACTGTTACAACCATATATTATCTTTGTCATCCTTGGTTAATCAGTTCTTTTCGCTATTGCAAAACGGATGATCTTCGTCTATCTCCTCGGATTCCTCATGCTATCTTCGGTTACTCTGCTGTTGTTTCTGATTCGGTACATCTTAACCATCCTTAAAATACTTTGTGTTGTTCCTGATGTTCCCGCGTCTATGGCTAGATTGACTTGATCCTACTTTATCATCATCGGCCAAGTATAGTCTTGCCAGCTTCGGACAGTTGTTGTTGCGAATTAAGACATTTCCCACATTAGTCAGTTTTTGCTTCTGGTGTTGTAGCAACTTCACAGTTGTTGTTCGTTGCAGCAACTGTGAATCATGATTCTGTGGACTTTGAACAATTCCAATCAACTGTCAGCGACTTAGCTAATTAATTGTAAAGATAACATGAATATGTGTTGAATAATTAATCATATAGCAAATGAGGAGAGTTACTTCATACCTTGGGATGATGAGTTCGAGAATGATATCAAGGGTTTCAATTCATAGGTAAAAAAGAGTAATATGATAGCAAAATGTAGGGTCAAAAATAGACAATTCAGAGTCCTAACAATGCGCTGCGTTATATCCCCCGATTTCCAATAGTGATATCGCATCAGAGAAATAGGGGAGGGCCTTTCATTATATTTGTTGTTCACCTTTCCCGATAACAGATAGTTGTTCACTTTTCGGATCGGAGTAAGTTAATGGGTCTTTGTATTATGTTTTCTTTGTTGTTGTGATATGCGATCTTGCGATCGCTTTATCACAATAATAAAGAACTTTATATTTATTCATATGACCGATTTCATTATAGTTCAAAAGGTTTATAATATAATGTTTCGATTAGACCTTTTGACGAAGGATTTTCTAATGATGAGTCGATACCAATTTATTCACATATCTATGTTTAAAAGGGACCCATTTCATATTATAGTTAGAAAGAAAAATAATATGAAATGGGGGGTTGTTGTACAGTACAACAGTAGGTAAATATCCAAAAAAAGTCTCAAAAGGGGACTCCCTATAGAAGTTTGGATTGCTCTCTTGTAATAATATTGTATATATACCATATTTTCATCCTAGGTCTTCGAATGCTTATGGTTTTATCACCTCAGAATTTGCAAAAAAGTCCCATTGACTACCTTTTTCTACCCATATGTCTATTGGAATGTTGTATATCTCTTCAACTTTGTGTCCATATTCTCCCACAATGTAGTCCAAAATGCATTGAGAAATCTTGTATCCCTATTTGAAATAATGCTCCTTGGTTTCCCAAAGTGCACCCAAACTTGTCCAAAGAAAATTTTTGTTGCTTCTTGTTCATTGATGGTATTTTCACAAGGCATCAGAACACACATATTGTTAAAACTATCAACTACCATGAATAGGTAGTCATGTCCCTTCTCGTTTGTCAGTAACCCTCCCGCAAAGTCCATGGAAATGCTTTCCCGAGGACAAGTAGGTGCAGGTAAGCGATGATATAAACCTTGTTTCTCGTTGCAAGGCTTGTTGGTACAACAAAGCATGAATCCTCTTATGAATCTAACTTCCTTCTCTTGCATCTTGGGCTAATACACATACCTTTGCAAGTTAGCCATGATATTCCTTACATGAAAGTGCCTTGCAAACTTGGAGGTGTGAGCCTCTCTAATCAGCTGCTCTCATTCACTTTTAGGAACACATAACTTATATAGCCTATAGAGTAACCCATCCCAGAGATGGTAGTCAATAGTGTTGTCACCATCATGCACATGACTCTAACTTTGCAATTGATGATACACCTCCTTGAAGTCCTCATCTTTTGAGTATGCCTCTCTATATGCATCATGGGTGAATGGTTCCATGTGCATAAGAGTCCCCAAAGTTCTGATCTTTAATGTGGGTGGCCTTGAAAGCATGTCGACCAACTTGTCTATGTCACCCTTCTTATATTTGATCACCAAATGAAACTGCTATAAAAGTCTCATCCACTTCTAATGCCTGGTCTATTGTAGCTTATTTTGGGTCTGCGAGTATTGTAATGGCTAGTGACCTGTGTAGATTATTTTCTCCTTTCCCATTAGATAGTGCTTCCACTTCTTGACAGCTTGCACCATGGAATAGAGCTCCTTATTGTAGGTAGGGTAGTTAAGAAATTTCCCATGAAATACTTTAGAATGGTAGCATACAAGCCTTCCTCCATACATCAAGACAACTCCCATAGAATACCCACTCGCATTTGTCTCCACTTCAAAGGGTCATTGTAAGTTTGGTAATGCTAAAACTAGTGCTTTACTGATCTTCTTCTTTAGCTCCTCGAAATCCTTTTGCTGACCTTTCCCCCACTGGAAACTCTTTCCACTTGCTATTATGGCATGGAGCGGCACTGCTACCATTGAAAATGAGGCTATGAATTTCCTTAGGTGTTGTGATACTCCAATGAAAATCCTAACTTCAGAAACATTAGTAGGCATTGGCCATTTCATGATGGCATCCATCTTGGAAGGATCTATCTTCAGTTCTCCTTCACCGATCACATACCCTAAATACACCAAGGACTGTTGTACAAACTCACACTTCTTGAGATTTTCTAGTAGCTGGTGCTTCTTCAATGTTTCCAGCACCTGCATCAAATGTGAAATATGCTCCTCCCATGTAATAATATATACTAGTATATCATCCAAATAGACAATAACAAATGAATCTATAAAAGGGCACAATACATCATTCATTAAACTCATAAATGTAGTTGATGCATTACATATGCCAAATGGCATGATTAGCCACTCATACAAATCTTGCTTGGTTTCGAAGGTGGTCTTCTAGGTATCTTCTTCTTTGACTCGAAATTGGTGATATCTAGACTTTAAGTCCAGCTTGGTGAAGTAATTTTCTTACTACAAATGATCCAATAGAGAATCTATCCTAGGAAAGGGGTATCTATTCTTGAGCATGATTTTGTTCAACGCCCTATAATCTATATCAACCTGCCATGTCCGATCATTCTTTGGCACAATGATGACCGGTGACCCACATGGTGATGTACTCGGTTGAATGACACCCTGTTATAGAAACTATTGCAACTATTTCTTCACCTCACTTGCTTCTATAAAAAATTACCTGTACAACCCAATATTTGGCAATAGGGAGTTTGAAAATAGCTAGATCTCGTGCTCCACTTCTCTCTTACGTGGTAACCCTTTAGGCTCTGTGAACACATCCTTGTATTCTTGTAAAAATTCATCAAATTGTTGTTTATGTTTCTTAATACACTCCTTTAGGGATGCCTTGACTCTTATTGACTCCTCTATAGACTGAATTTCGCTTAAAAACAATAAAACATATTTCATGCTAGAATTGATCAATTTGTTGGCTTGGTTGGCACTTACCAATGAAAATTTTGACTTGCATTTGTGCGTGTTGATGATGAATTATTTTCCATCCTTGACAAGCCAGTACTAGTAGACTCTCCTCATGAATATTGCATCTTTCATGTACATGTATGGACTCCCAAACATGAATCCACATACATAAAGGGGAACCAAATATAGATCTACTTCATCAATAAAATCAACACGGATATCAAATCTAATTTTACATTGTTTTGTTACCTTTAGCTATGCATCCTTTTTTGTTTTTCGTCAAGTTTTCTGGGATCCTCAATGCTTGACCAATGGCTTGCGAAATTGTGACCCAGGGACATCTAGGCCATCAAAGTCACCTATGGATCGCACCTGACTTGGGCCACACTAGCCCTTAGTTGAATGGATTTTTTAGCATGTCTCCTCCCCTTAACACAGGGCACAACCACCCGCCGTGAGGTTTGATCCTGTGTCTCCTTGATGATGAGGCCCATCCTTAACCGATTGTGTTACTGAGACTTGACCCTTTAGATCTGCATCCTTATTTACCCATCCTAGTGGATATGGGTTTGGATGATCATAAAATTCTAGTCCCAACTTCTTGATGAACTCTATTATAATGAGATTCACCTGCAATCTTAAGTCAAATAGAGCATCAATCTTTTTCTTCTTGACTTGTATCAATATATGGAAGAGGTTGGTCATTTCTTTCTCCTCCTGTTGTTGAAGGCTACCTAGATTCACCTCCTTCTGCACTAACATACAAATGATCTTCTCATCCACATCTAAGCTAGTTTCAACTTGGTTTCTCGAATCCACGACCATGAGATTCTCCTTCTTGTTATCTTTATTCTTGTTCTTCAGGTTTAGCTCTAGATGAAACTTCCACCAATTCTCCTCTGTATGGATATCAATATTGTAGTGGTTGCAATGGTTGCTAGGATCTTTACACTGATGCGTAGTGGCCATCGTTTTTTATATTTCCCCGCTTTTTGCTTCTTCTTCCCCTCCTTAGAAGCATCTTGTTGCTCCTTCTACTTTGATCCACTTTATTGTGCTCTCTTCAAGCCTATGTTCTCCAGATACTGTGCTTGTGCACAAGCCTCATCCATTGATTTGGGCTTGAATAACATCACTTGATCATGCAGATGGTGGTGTAGAGCCCCCAAATACTTGAGGAGTACATCAGGGTTCTTTGGAGAGATAACCAAAATTATAACCATCTTCCTGAATTTTTTGGTGCAATTTTTCATGCTTTGGCCTAGATATTGCCTGCAGTAATGCCACTGGATCCACTGGTCCTCCACACAATCAATGGGATAAAAGTATGACTTAATGAGAGTTTTGAAATCTTCCCACTTAGTCATTGGATATTCTCCCTCCAACCTTAGGGTTTTCATGTGGCTTTCCCACCAAGTCAGTGCATGGCCCTCTAATTTTAGTCGTGCGAATGTGATATTTTTCCTTCCTCAATTTGATGGACACTGAAATAAACTTCCAGTTTCTGCAACCAATGATTCAACTTGAGAGCTTTGATTTTACCATAGTATGAATTGATATCAAATTTTTCTTCCATTTTAAACAAGGATTAATTCATGACACTCGAATTGGGTTGATATTTTTTGATTTCTTTCTTCAACTAGTTCTCTGTTTCTCCTTGATCCTCTGATCCCCATTCTAACTTTTCCTTTGCATTCAAACCCCCGTCTTCTCTAAATATCCCCATCTTGTCATTCAAGGCTTCCATAAGGAGGTTTAAATTGTGGTTTATATATACAACTTGTTGTTCCAACTGCATAAACCTCACCTCTATAGGATCACGAGGTTCATTTACAGATTCATTGGCCATGATTACATTTTTATGAATTTCAGCCCCTTCGATCCAAATCCCTGCAATATCCAAAAAATACCCAATAAAACCCACTCTGATACCAAATTATCCATAAAATTTTGTGGATATTCCACTAGAAATTTCATCACAACATATCTAATAATTATATATTAAGATTCTAAATTTATACACTATTACAATTTTATTAAAACTCTAGATTTGTAAATTTAACTATATAGTGCATGCATGCGAATGGAAATTATGTAGAAAAGTATAGAACAAAAAATTAAGCTATCACACACACATAAGACATAATGTATGCTCTGGGAAACTCTTTCGGGAAAAAACCCAACTTGAAGGTGAGGCCACTTCGCTCTCTTTCTCTGTTTGGAAAATAAGGTTGCAATTACAAAGAAGTATTGCGTGTGGCCCATAGGCTGCTACAGTGCACAAATCCTATTTGTATGCTCTACCTCTTATCCCTCCTAGCTATCTTTTCTCAACTATGGAACAAAATTCTCTCGAAAGAATGGAATGCCTCTTCCTCCTAATGGCCCAATTATAACACAACTCGATAGACTACTAGCAGTTAAGTTTTACTACATAAACTCTTAACTAGAGTTATAATTCATAATATTATAGAGTATTTTACGTAATGATCACATGTATAGCCCCTTTCCCATGAATAATTATGGCTAACACAACATCCTTCTGAACCATAGGTGTGAAAATAGGAAGGTCAACTTCTAAGTGGCATAACGTTTGCATACAAACTCCGATTGACGCACTTCTCATGCCATTGGAAATATATTTGTGTGTATAATAGAATTAAAATGTGCCACATTAAAGTGGTAAACTTTTACCCAAAAAAATAAAATTTGATGCCTCAAAACGCAACTAGAAGGTTTCAAACCTCTTTTTGCTAAATTGGGTCTCACTGGTAAAAACAGTCCCATGAGCTGGTTCCTCCACTTTTTCCATTCCAAATGAATAAATATGGATGAAAAAAAATATAATTATCCAATATGGATCAAATAATGATAATACATCCATCAAAACTCATTTCTTTCTCGTATTAATCCTTGATGGTCGGTTGTTGCATAATTTTCTTTCCTATGATTCCTTGTCTTGTTGTAATGTCTTCTCCAATTTGTAGTAGTTGTTGGTATTTGATAAAATCCTTTTGAATAATTATTGATGATTCCTTATTCCATGAATATTAATTTGTAATCCATCTTCTTCCTTGATAATATTGATATGGATTTTCTTGTCTTCCTTGATAATGTTGATATCGATATTCATGTCTTACTTGAAATCCTTCTAGGTAATGAGGATGACAATATGGTTCCCCATTTTACGATTTTATTTCATTCTGCATCATAATTTTTTCATCTATCTTCTTTCCAGAGATAATGGTATCCTCTATCCTCATTTCTTGGTCTTTGGATTCTCTAGCCTTAGATATAATACCATCATATTTGGAATGCACATCCTCTAGATGGAGTTCAAGTTCTTCAAGTATCTTTTGGAGACCTTCTTTAATCTTGTCTCATTTCTCTTTTTGAAGCTACAATGTGAGCTTATCTATCAAATTTTGATGTCCTTCTTCAATTATATAATGCATTTTTATTTTACCACATCTATGTTTAGGGCTTCTTCAATTATCTTATAAATTTCCTCTTCAAGTATTTTAATAGTCACTACATTTATGATCGTTGTTTCTTCTTGAATTTGATAACACTTATTTTCTTCCTCCAATCTCTTTGCATCATCTAGTAGTTTTCTATTATGCTTTTTAAATCTATATATTTCTTCTTCTTTATCTTTCAAGTCTTCCCTTGAGTCATCATTTTTTCCAATTCCCCATACTACTCTTTCCCTCATTTTAATTGTCCAATCTCCTTAATGAGTGATTCATTAAGGTTTTGTATATTATATAGCTCATCACATTTCTACTTGGTCTCTTATTTAGCTTGTTTTAATTCATGTTGAAATTTATGTAATGCCTCCATTTTTGTATCCTTTATCTATTTATTCGAAAATGTTTTTTTCAAATGATTCCCATGTAATGTTCCATCTAATATCTATGTCAAAAATCGACTACCACTCATGAGATTTACCAATAAAATATTAACCGACTAATAAAGGATACTTAATATATTCCTTTAGTATCCTCAACCATTCCATGGGATTGATTGCATATGTATATTCATCTCCCCTAAGTTTAGGTATTGTCATTGCTTCATAATTGAGCTCTAACCCAAACCATTATATTACAACTTCAGTATATTAATAATAATGATATAAAATAGCTATAATCATTTCTCACATATATTCTTTTATGTTTATCTTTCCATGGACTTTGAATCACCTCGATCGAACATCCCAAAGCTTGTTGATTTTTCCCTCTTCCTATGATCAAACTTTCACATCATGCCACATGTCCAATTCTTCAAATATAGTTATGAAATTATTACCTAATATACTTTTATATGTCTCTTAAGGTCCCTAAAGAGTTCACAATATAAAAATTCTGAATAAATAAATTATAACAAATATATCAATATGATATGTTTGAAACTAATCTTAGGATCCTTCAAAAACCATAAATTCCAGAGAGTATATCTTTGAAATTATTTTTCCAAGGAAAAAATCAAACTTTCTATTAAGGCAATAAAAAGTTACATTTGAAGATGCATTTAAGCATTCAATGTACTGTATGTCCAATTCATAAACATAGAGTAGTTCTTCTGGGATGAAAGAAAAAACTAAATATTTTTCAAACACAATAAGCAGAAAATGAGTTAAACACTGTTTTTGGGCCTCCTCATTTTTGAGGAAAACAACCCAAACAGGAACAAGCAGTTTATAAAAAATTACAAAAAAAAAAATTCATAGTATCAAGTTTTTAACCCCTCTGTATACATAGCATAATAAAAAAAAAAATAAAGTGTATCTCGATCAGAGCAGTAACACAATTTTTTATGGGAAGAACAGAGGTTGATCCGACACATGAATCATGTCCTTTTTAGTTTCTGTTATGTGCCAAATACCCATAGCTTGTTGTATACCCTCCTTATATAAGAGTTCTGCAACTGGATTTCATTCCCTATAAATATGACAAATAGTGATAAAGTCAAACTAGTGTTTTAAAAGTAAAACTTCTTCTAATAATGGAATCAACATGTACTTTTGACATCTGTGCTCTCCATTAAACCATTTTACAACATTATGAGAGTCTCCAAAAATATGGACCGATCCCATCCCCAGATGTATAAGCCAGCAAAGTAACAGTTTTAAGGATTGAAGTTTAGTGAAATTAATTGTTCCTGAGTCAAGGTTGATCGATGAATCTAAGTTTTTTTGGATGTTGGTGTGTGAAAAATCTTTCCCCATGGATATTCTTCTAATCAAATGCTCTGTCAAAATAAGCCCACAGAATGTCTCCCCTGATATGTCTTTATCTAACTTCCCTATTACTCTTAACAATATTTAGTAGGGGTATAAGGCCATAAATTGAGGCACATTCTACAACAAACGGTACATGAGTAGGTGCCAAGTCCTTGAAAATAATCCTATTCTGTGTTAACGAGATTCCCCATGAGATAATTAATGAAATATTTTTCATGTTTTCCTCCTGGGTCTCATCCCACCATCTTTTCCATGCTTCCCCAATGTTATCTCCATCCCATCCCTGCTTCTTTCTCACTAACCTCAAGGTTTCATCCCAGGTACTTTTAATGAACAGGCCCTTTAAGAAAAGGTGATGAACTGATTCCTCCTTTCTTTTGTAAAGGGTGCACCACCTGAGACTCATCTTATTCCTTTTCTACAGGTTATTCCATGTTGGGACTTTATTTCTTAGGATACACCAGAAGAAAATTCATGATTTTGCAGGGCTTTTTAGTTTCCATAGAGGTTTGAACCACCACTCCCTTCTTGTCATTAGTTGATTGTAACAATAATTTGGGGAGTATTTTCTAGTCGGGGCATGTACCCATCTCAACATGTCTGGTCAATCCCTTAGTCATACATTAGTTCTTTGAATTTCTCTAATGAAATTCTTCCATTCCTCTATCCATTGGGGATCCATGTTCATATCCTCCATTGTTTTCCATGATTGCTTCCATATCATCGATTGGCCTTCCTTCTCAATTTTTTTTAAGAAAACACATCCTTGCAAGTGTAAGTGAGTTATAATCTCTCTTGATAAATCATATCCTTCATTGCATCCTACCCAGTGGTCCATACCTAGTATGATCTTCTCTCCATTCCCAATATGCCAAGCTAAACCTTGTTTAATGATCCTAATCAATTCCAGAGTTTCCTTCCAAACGACTGAGGCTTGTGGATTCCTCTTGTCTAGATTGCTCAACCATTCATCCATGGGTATTAGATCAATATATTTTCTTTTGATGATCGTTGTCCATAGATTGTCCATAGATTGTCCATTGGTATATGTCTTCATCCCAGTTTCGCTACTAATGAGGATACAAAAATTGTAAGATATTTTAGGCCCCACCCCATCATTCCTTTGGTCTAGCTACTTTCTCCCAAGCCACCCATGGCCGAATTGAATCCTCCTTTGATCCGGCCCAAAGAAACTTGCTGCATAATTTCCTTATCCATGAGAGAATTCCCTTGGGAACCCATGTTAATGCAATCCAATATACAGGTGTGGCCATAAAAATAGAATTAATCAGTACCAACCTTCCCACTCTTGACAACCATTTATAACTCCATTGTTTTACTCGATTTTCAATTTTTACCACTAGCCAGTACCAGTCTTGTTTCCTATAATTATCTGGCTTAATGTGGAATCCTAGGTATTTGAAGCTGTCCTTCATCATCTTTGTTTCAAAAGGAAGAGCCTCTATAATCCTCCTAATTGTAGTCCTTGAGAACCCCTCTAGAATCAAAGAAGATTTGTGTGCATTGATACACATACCTATAGCTACTAGAAATAGATTGAGGATGGATTTAATCTGCTGAATATCACTCCTATTTCCATAATTGAAAAGGAGAATATCATCAACAAACAGTAAATGAAAGATATGAACGTTTACTACCACTTCGATACTTTTTATGTCTCCTCTTCTCCTTGCTTCTAGGATCTTTGACTAAGACCCTCTGTTGCTAATAGAAAGAGGAGGGGAGATAAAGGGCATCCATGTATGAGTCCTCTTTGGCTATGGAAGAAAGATGATGTTGCCCCATTGATAAGGACTGCAAAACTAACATTTGAAATACATCCCATTACCCAATTTATAAAACTAATGCCAAATCCCAAGTGACTCATTAGCATTCTAATGTAAATCCAACTGATTTTGTAATATGCTTTGAAAATATCTCTTTTTACTATCACTCCTTTTTTTCGACTCCTTTTGATACTTTGCAGTGTCTCCTGAGCCACCCTATAGCTTCATTGATATGTCTGTCATCCAAAAATCCAAATTTCTCCTTAGATATGTTCCTTGAGAGAAAAGCCTCCCGTTGCACTATAATGACTTTTTCTATAATATTATTTATGCAATTGCACAAAGAGATAGGCCTAAATTACTTAAAAGATGAGGGGTCCTCCGACTTAGGGATTAAAGCCAAGAAAGTGGAATTGAATGTTTCATATAACGAACCTTTTTCCCAAGATTCCTCAACCACCCTAGTGAGTTTATCCCCTATGATATCAAAGAAGTGTTGGAAGAATTCCACTATCCACCCATCTGGCCTTGGGCTCTTGTCCGTCTACATTGACTTTAAAATTCCTTCTACCTCCCCTCTTGACACCAGAGCCATGAGCAATTCATTTTCCTCTACCTCAACATACCTTGGGAAATTTTGGGCTACCTAGATCACCTCAGCTATTGATACCTCTTCTAGACCTTTTAAGAGGTTTTTTAAGTGTTTTATTCCCATTAAGGCTAGTTCATCAAAGGCTTTTTGATGAGCCTAGGTATTGCAACAAGAATGCTGCAACTCCCAGGGCTACCAGCTTTACTTATCAACCTGAGGTTCATACAAACTTGGAGGTGATAGTGTTATATGCACAAGTAGAAGTGAAAGTCCTACCTGTTGTCACTGTTTATTCGGCAAGAGACCCTAAGGGTTCCAAGCCAGAATTCTATAGGGTCAAAAGAAGCTTAATTCTTTCATGGAAGAAGAGCAAACCTATTCTAAGAGAGAGATACTCTACTACAATAATGAAGAAAACAACATGAAATTCTAAACCATACCCTAACCTAATTAACCAATTAAACAACTATGTTAAGCAGAATTGCTAAAACAACACTAACCTAATGCTTCTATCTAAGTTCTGGAGGTAAAGAGCATTAAACTATACTAATGTGTAAGTAAAGAAACTAAGCTAACTCAGTTTTCAAGCAAAAGAGTAATCAGAGGTCGAAATCAATGAAAGGAGGACATAAGGACGTAGTAGCACATAGGGACTGTTGGATCGATCAACGAATAGAATATGAACAATGAAGATCTTATCGCGAAGGCTTAAGTGACCAACAAGGTGAACGAACAGGATGAACGGTGGAGATCTTATCGCAAAGGCTTAAGTGACTAGATGGGTGAACATGGTGAATGCACATGATGAACGACTAAGGTCTTATTGCGAAGGTTATGTCAAGAGATGGATGAACAGGGTAACGAAGCAATGAACAGTTGAGATCTTATCACACGGATTAAGTCAAGAGATGGACAGACAAGATTAACCTGAAGATGGACGGCGGAGATTGTATCGCGGGAAAAATAAATGTGCGAAAATGATGGAGCGGGTTTCTAAGGCGATAAGTAGCTTCTCACGCACCCTCAAGTCTGTAAGAGGAATTCTAAAATTTCACACAATTAGCCTTACTGTGTGACAGGTAGCATGAGAAAACCACTTTTTTCGTTTGCTCTTGGGCGGATAACGATCGTGCAATAATTGGTGTGAGATTACACAATAGTTGTTGGATCAAGCAAGGTTGTTCAATGTTGGAGATCAGCGAAGCTAGTTGGTGATTAGGTGATGAGATAACTATCAGATTAGGTGAGACAAATCGATGGTGGGGGTTTAAAATGATAAAGTGTTGAGATGATATGATAGTCATTGGATCAAGATATAGATCAACAGTGGATATTAAAGCGCATAAAGTAAGTGGAAGGCTTCACGCAAGGCAGTAGTTGGAGAAAATAATGAATCAGACAGTGATTGTGAAGGTTTTTTGTGGATCAGACGACAAGGAAGTGATGCATGAAGAACGTGCTGAAGGAGGTTTCAAAGGAAAATGATAGAAAAACCAGTGAGGGTGAACAAATAACTGCATCGAACAACAAACTCCGTAGCTCTTGTGAGAACTAGAAACTTGTGTTTTTGGGGTTGCTGAAGGGTCTCTTCCTCAAGTCATGGTCCCAGAAGGAGGAGATAAGGCTGAGACACTTGTGCACAACCTTATGGTGATCTTTTCTCCTAGCTAACCTGTAAACTAAAAGAAGGCACAAATAGAAGTAAACTACAGTAAATGCAACTACTGAAGCAAATGAATAGAAAAACCATGAATAATCTACGCTATACTAATGTAATGAAAATGAAGCTACTTAAGCAAATAAAATAGAAAACCACGAATCTACTGAAGAAAATGAACAAAACTAGAAATATATGCTAGCATACATGTATAGTAAAAGGGGGCTTTGGCTGCTCGGTTCGGGCCCTAACCCAAGAGATTTAGTCCTCTGAGTTAACTCAGGGCTAGTTCAAAATGAAACTCATTCTCATTATCAAAACCATGGATTACATAACAAACTGTCACAAGTCTTGCAACTCATAAATAAAGTAGATTTTTACAATAAAATTTTGAATCCTACTGAGGTCCTAAGCCTCTCTATTTATACATCTGAAGTCTCCAATGACTTCCTTCCCATTAGGGAGGCTAGGCTCCCCACTCAAGATAAACTGGGTTCTGCCACTTTCACTTGCTCGACTGTCTTCTAGTCTTCAAAGTGATGGTTTTTTGTACTCTGAGCTAATGGAGGAATATTCGAATGGAGGGGTAGTAAATAAGGAAGATTTACCTCCTATAATTACTCTCACTTGTGCCATTCTAGTTTTTACCAAGGTCGTTGCCATAGTTCCTTACTTTTACCCTTTATTCCTTTATTCCTTCATTTTTCCTTGCTCTTATCCTTTATTCCTACATTACATGCACATTAGACCACAAATCAAAATATCCTACTCTAACTCATCTCATAAACAAAATATAATCAAAAGTATGGAATAAGTTGTGAGAATAGTTGGTTTGACTAAGCTAGGAGGTGAATTAAGGCCAATTAAGGCCCTTATAATTATTCAATGATGAGGCTCATCATCACCCCCTACTGAAAGTGTTGCTCATCCTCTGAGCAACTTAGTCAATGTCCATGTATTTCATGGCTCTAGTAGCCTTTCTGACATCCCATGCTTCTGCTGTGGTCTCTTCTTCTTGTTCATAGAAGCCTGCTTTCCTTTATTCTTCTTCCCACTGCCTCTTTTCCTTATCTTCTTTTCTCCATTCTAGCATCTCTAAGAGTAGTGGTGGACTGAGTTTTAGGCCTATCCAATTGAACTTCAACCTTTGCATTGATTTCTTATACATAGGTTTCCTGTCGAGTGCCTCTCTCAACCTTTGAGGGGAGTGATATTCTTTGATCTTCAAGCTGTGTGGCAATGTTTTCTGTCTCCTTTAGCAGGCATGTATGTTATCATCTCTTAGCACCCTAAACATATCCTCAAAATGTGAAATCGGTTGCTCTTGGGCATCAAGATATCTAGGTGTGAAATTAGGATCATTTGCAGTTAGATTATGGGTATTGATTAGGGCCATGGGATTTGATTGTTCAGCTCTGATGAAAAGAGGTTCGTTTTTCTCTCTGGAAAATATTCTTTTTATCTCTGCAGCCCTTGACTTCTCATGGTTCATCGATGATTCCAAAGCCATTATTTGTAGATCTCCTAGCTCTGCATTAGGATCCCAAATATTCATTTCTGTGAAGGCCATGTTGTGCAAGTAAAACTTAGCCATTTTAGCCCCATCCTCTAGTGCACTTTGATGACAAAGATCAATAAACTAACTGCAGCCTTGAAATGGCATGGTGCCCCTTTGTGCTAGTGTTTTAATTTGAAATTGCAACCACTGCTCTCTGGTAAGGAGCATAGGATTTAGCTGGCATCCTACACTGGATGGCCTTTTGTTGTTCTTTCTCCTCTGTTTCAATGCCTTCTTGCTCTTGTTGTTTCAGCATCATCCTCCTTCCCTTCTGATTCATCATGTTTCCCATTATTTTAGTTTCTTCTTCATCCATATCATCCCCATCTAGTTCTGTATCTTATTCTTCTTGTTTTTCCTTCTCCTCACTGACAGAAGGGCTAACATCATAGGTGAGGGTTTTTATGTCATCCTCTACCGATAAGTCTCTACATACTGACCATTTTATAGGGATCCTAAGGTTTTGGAGGGCATCCTTGATGAGGATCCTGATCAACCTATGGTGAGCCAACTATTGGGAATTCCCTTCCTTTACTTTGCTGTTGGAGTCTATGAGTGATTGCATCAAGAAATAGGGTATGTTGAGTCTTTGGTGAACTGGCGTTTCTACCCCAAAACTTAGTTCTTCAAGCATCCTAAAATGGTAGCCATAAAAAACATTGTATCTACCCTAATATGAGATATATTTGATGATTTGGTAGCCTACCTCACTCCATGGGTATGGCAGACTATCCCTCCTTACTCAATTTTTATCCTTTGTGGGTTCTTCACCTTCTAAAAAGAATTTCCTTTTTGCTACATTTTCACTTAAAAACCAACTACCTCTTAACCTTTACAACTTTTGACCAAATGATGTATATGAGTGAGTGAGTGGGATACTTACCTGTGGTCTTGATGCCATGTTGTAGTTGTCAAAGATCAGAGGTGCTATGTTGTCTATCTTTTGCATGGTCATTCTTCTTCCTCCTCTGCTATCTGTTGATGGTTTCTTGGCTTTTGGAGGTGTCTGTGACTGGAGATATGATGTTGTTGCTACTACTATGGAGCTCCTTTATTACCACTTGGTAATGTTTGGTGTCTCCCTTGGAATTTCCTGATCATGTTGTTGGCTGGTGCTGTGAGGATGCTGTAATGAATGGACAGAGGGAGTAGGAGTGTGTGTGGATGCAGGGATGATGGTAATGATTGAGGTGATTGGTTAGATCATGTCTAGTATGAATTCTAGGGACCTAACCAATCTACCATTCAGGGGATCCTGTAGAAAACACAATCTTCACCTGAATTGAAGCAATGAAATGAAAAAAAATGGAATTAATGGGGGGATGCATGGTAAGGAGTGGAGGAGATGAATATATGTGAGGTAGGATTCCATTTGGATCTTTTATTTTCTCTTTGATTGTCTTTCTCACGTACTTGCAAATAACAATTATGTTTTTATCTTTTATTATTATATATATTAAAAAAAACACCTAGGCTGCCTCAAATAGGTTTTCACCCTAGATACCTGCCATGGGTGCCTGAAGGAAGGTTTGCACCCAGGGATCTTCTTATCCTTTTCATTTTTCTCATCCTTGGGCCACCTCATGAGGTTTTCAACCCAAATATGGGACTCAGGTGCCTCATGGAGGTTTTCACCTGAATCCTTATTATTTTTTCCTTTTTCAGTGACCTGATGAGAGAGGAGTTGGAACTTGCTCCACCATCATCATTGTCTTATAAATATTGTCAATGAACTCTTGTTTTGATAAAGGCCTCTTGTACATTTTCAATCGGTGTCCATTAACTAGCAATGGAATGGCTTCTTCATCTATAGTTCTGATTTGCACTAAACCATTGTCATGTCATCTTTCCACCACATAAGGTTCGAGCCATCCTATCCTTAGCTTGCCCTTGAAGTCTTTATACCTAGAGTCATATAACAATGCCTAGTCTCCCTCTTGAAATTGCTTTTGTTTAATGTGTTTGTCATGCCAGATCTTCCTCTGAAGCTGAACTATCTTTATATGTAGGAGGGTCTACATTCTAAATTCATCCAAACCATTCAAATGTAACAATCTTTCTCTCTATGCATGATTGAGATCCAAATCTATTTGGGCTGCCATCCTCAATGTGTTATATTCAAACTCAATGGACAACAAAGCCTTTTTCCCATAGACCAGCTCACAGGGTGTAAATCTAGTGGTGGTGTACCATGTTGTATTATAGGCCTAGGTGGCCTCAACTAGTCTCTCTACCCAATCCTTCCTGCTGCTGCTCACTACCTTGGTTAAGATGTTCTCTAGTGCCATGTTGGTCATCTCCACTTGCCCATTAACTTGTGGATAATAAGGAGTGGAGGTCCTACGCTTTATTTTGTGATGGCTGAGCAGTTCTTCAATCATGCTGGAGGTAAACTGGTTGCCTTGGTATGTGACTAGCTCTCTAGGGTACCCAAATTTGTAGAATACATTCTCCCTTAGGAACTCATCCCCCCTCTCTTATGTCGTTGCCTTAATTGCCTTGGTTTCAGCCCACTTAGTCAAATAATCAGTGCACACAATGATGTGTTGTTTTTGCTTTGAAGGAGGGTTGATAAGCCCAATGAAGTCCATGCCCCAC
Organism: Pinus taeda; assembly: GCA_000404065.3. Classification (NCBI taxonomy): domain Eukaryota; kingdom Viridiplantae; phylum Streptophyta; class Pinopsida; order Pinales; family Pinaceae; genus Pinus; species Pinus taeda. The sequence goes on from APFE030333106.1 coordinate 34,124, forward strand.
TTGTCAAATGGCTCATAAGTCACTTGAGGTTGTAGGGGCATTTCATCTCTTGCAATAGGCTTTCCCATTCTCTAGCACTGGTCACACTGACTAACCTACTTTTTCACATCCTGATGAAGAGTAGGCCAATAATAACCTGCTTGCAATAATTTGAATGTTTTCCTCTTTGCTGTAAAGTGACCTCCATAAGGCCCATCATGACAGGTCAGATGTTATACAAAAAAATGACCCCCTCATCAGCTCAGAGAGGAAAGAAATGATAGTTGAAGCAAAGACCAAGATCACATGCCTTGTTTCCACACCAACGCTGGCTATACACTAACAACCTGCTTTATAAATCTTCTCTGTAAACCTAAGGGAGTATTAGTGACCCTAATAACTCTAGTTGTTAGTTCGGGAACAACTTTAGTGGATCCCAATGAAGTTATAAAGGTCAAAGGAGCGAATTCACTCATAAATATCTAGATATTTTCTCCTAAATCTACTCAAGAAAAGTAAGGAAACATCTCAAGTTCGACCTATTTGTGGGATTTGTAATCCTAATGAAGGATGAAAATGGGAAAGAGTTGAAAAGCATGGAAACTTCATTGCTTTTTCCTTATGGAACTCATGGAGGAACTTGGCAACCCTAACTCGATTACTACATAAGAAAAGCTAGGGATATGGTGATAGAGGTCAGATCATTTGAAAGGATAGCTTACTTGATTATTGAGCATAGTCTCAAATCTAAGCATAAGAAGTTGGTAAGAAGGGAGAGAGAGAGAGAGAAGCTGGAGGGGTAAGGGAAGGCTGATGCAACAGATGGTTATAATCACTCTTCTGAGATTAATATAGAATTGCAATTGTACTTTCTACTCTGTGGGGTTGGTACTATCATTCATTTATTTGTTTGTCCAATACCTGTTGGCATGGTTATCTTAGTTATGTGTAACTAGATGTATTTTATGTATTCATGTATTAGTTATCAAGGTTGTATGTTGTGATTATGCTTGTCTCTTCTATGTGCAGGACTTGATTTGGAGCCGACTCAGGTGACTTCCACCTAGCTACGTTGTGCTCTCTAATAGATCGACACGGAGGCTTGAGGTAATCCGTCTATTTTTCTTTGATAGTTAGTTAATTTTTATGGACATGCATGTAACTTTGTAACGACTGCAGATAATCTTACAGTCTAGCAAGGGTCCTCGAAAGACCCTTGATGATATCTCCATTCTCCATACACCGTGAATTTTATCCTATAGCAGAACTGGCGACTCCATTATGGACTATACATCTAGTTCTTGGTTCACCCAGATAGTTCTCAGTTTCCTCCTCCTTTTAAGACCTCCCTATACTTTTGCATTGCTTTTTTGACCCACCAAAGCCTTGCTGCACTCTACCTTCATATATTCAGCCTTGAATCTGATCCTAAAAGCCCTATTTTGAGGTATTTTCCCACATTAACGCAAGTTAGCAGACTAAACAGTGCTTTATAAAGCTCCATGTTTGCACACACAGAGGGTTAGTGGACCAGTAACTCTCTGTGGCCACTGTTATAGAGCGTTAGTGCCCCAAATCTTAACATACAACTGTGTCTGTAAACTCAAAGGGATGGGAAGCCTGCTCATGGACTGAAAAGGATCTGCAACTGCATTTTGTTAGCAAGATTAGTGTCCTGAAAGATTTTTTTTTTAGGAAATACGTTTTTTCTTCTTAAAACATTTTTCATAAAAGAAAAATCCACATTTTTTATTCATTCTTCTACTTGGCTGGTTAAAATCTGCTTTATTTTGGTTTCAAATAGTTGTTATAACGACTAAGGTGCATGGAACAAATATGAATATGTTAAATACTCTCACTTGTAGAATACAACTTGTTTTCATCGAATTGAATATTTTTTAAGCAATGTCTTTTGCATGAATTTTGAGTTAGAGTCCCATCACATTTCATACGTCAACTCCCCTACCGAAGACACTAAAAAAGTACACACAAAATTTACCTAAAATCAATCAATCTCTTTATTGAGCAAAAAAATATTAGTTTAGGCTAGGATCTTTGGATAGGCAATGTGAGTAAAATACCCAAGATCAGAAACCAAAACTAATGTCATTAAAAGAGAGAAAATTCATTCTGCGCTCATACTACCGGGACCACTCCAGTCAAAGCGGAGCTAAATACAAGACAACATCAGACTGTAAGTGAAGGTAGCCTACCTTCACTTGCAACTCCTTTGGGTATTCTGTGTATTGGGGATTGCTTCGGGGATTTCAAAGCTAAGTCAGGGATTTAGGTATCCTACCCACACAACGCATTGTTTACGACTATGTCCCCCCTAGTAGTGTCTGTCATCTTATGTGTCCTTAGTGGCCATACTTTTAGGGACTTACACAAGGTGAATTGGGTGGGCTACCCTGGTACCTAACATAGACGGACCTAATCTGTCTTCAGCTTTTGGGAGGGTGTTTGTCTTCACGAGAGTACTTGGCTCCTCAATGTAAGGTTCGGGCAAAGCTCTAGAGTAACCATAACTTAACATTTGGCCAACCCTCTCTGTTACTCATTGTGATACTAGGTTTCATATCTAGTGATCGGTGCTTATCAAATAGGGTCATTTCCCTCTGCTTGCTGATTGTTCCATTTAGTGTATTTTTTATTGTTATTTTCTATTTTTTAGGCACCCAAGTGTTATCATTGAGACTTTAACAAATATCACTATAAAATTTATTGATAAAAATTAACAGTCACCATGGATACATTCGGCCCTCGTTGTCAATCTAGACAATTGTTAGGACTTCCTCCACTCATTGTGGAAGATCCGCTGAGCTCCAGTGAATCGGATTCCCCATCTTCAGGAAATCAGTCTCCCGAATCTCACACAGAATCTGTTTGGAAAACTGAGAATTCCACTTTACCAGAGGATTTCTTCACTGTAAGATTGCTTCCTTCCTACAACCCTCCGATCACGAATCTGTTGGACCCACTCTTGGTTCGTGTGGCACCTATACCCCCTGTTTCTTCAGTTGGAACATTTCCATCCATCCCGTCGACGACTAACGGGTCATGGAACTTTGTGGACACTTTTGGTCCCCCACCACTTCCCCAGTCAACAGTCACCACCACACTGTTGATGGCGAATAGTGTTATCCCATTTGTCCCAGGTATAAACACTCACATGACACCCTACATGAGTAGAACCCAACCTTTGCCAAGCTCCACCCCCTTAGTGTCAAACTATATACCTTTGACAAGTGCTACATACAACGCTCCTTATAACGCTCAATATAGCACAGTTAGCGGGGGTCCCTTCAACCAACAATCTGGTTGGCATCCATTGTATAGTTCTAACCCCCAGATTCAAGTATCTGGGGGAACTCCCAATATGCATATACCAGTCGGGAACGTAACAATTCCCCCTCAATTTTCAAGCATGCATGGTCAATCACTGCATTTGGGCTGAAGAATGTCGGGGCCACTTTTCAATGGGCTATGGGTATTGCTTTCGCTAACAAGAAGGATGTTTTCTTAGTGGTTTACTTAGATGACTTGACAGTATTTTCTAGTTTTGATGATGAGCATTTACACCACCTGAGGATTGTTTTTCAAAAATGCAAGGAGTTTGGGATTTATTTCAATCCAAAGAAGAGCCTTTTCACCATGGGGAAAGGTAAGCTCCTCAGTCATATAATTTCCAGATATGGTATTTGCATTGATCCTTCTAGGGTGGAGGCAATTCAGCAAATAGACTTTTCGTGAAACAAAAAGGAGATCCAAGCCTTCAACGATAAGATGAACTTCTTACCAGATTTATACCAAATTTGGCTGAGCATTTGCGTTATTTAACTAATATGTTGAAGAAGGATAGCACTATGAGATGGACCGAGGATGTCATGAAATATTCAACTTGGTAAAGCTTGCTTTGACCATAGCCCCTGTTTTGATCAGTCCCGATTATAATCATGATTTTATTATATTTTCATTCGCATCTGAGCAAACTTTGGCTGCGGTGTTGATGCAAAAGAAGAATCAGGTGGAGCATCCCATTGCATTTTTCAGTCAGACTATCAGAGATGTTTCTGTTCACTATAACATCATTGAGAAACAACATTGGCTCTTATAAAGGTATTGAAGGATTTTCGAGTTTACATTTTACATTCATATACCATAGCATATGTTCCCAACGTGGTTGTCAAAGATGTCCTCATGAAAACTGATCTGGAAGGAAGAAGAGGTAAGTGGATAGCAACGATGTTCGAGTGTGATCTTGAGATTAAGCCCACGAAACTGATTTAAGATCAAGGCTTGGAAAAACTCATGGCTAAGTCGAATCTTCATACTCTGGACATAAATCTTATTGTAGAAATGTCAGATGACGAAGATGGTCACACACTCATTCAGGTATTAGAAATGTTTCTCAACTCACCTTGGTATTCCAATATAGTATATGTTCTTCATCATCTTTCTCCTCCTCCTCGAATGTCGAAAATTAAAAGTAGATCACTAAAACTGAAGTCTGCAAAATTCTTCATTTTAGATAGTGCTCTCTATTGGAAAGATCCGGGAGGGGTTCTTCTTAATTTTTTGGTTGAAAATGAAGCTCAATAGGTAATGAATGATTTTCATAGAGGAGATTGTGGGGGTCACTTGTTTTGGAAAACAACAGCTAATAAAATCTTGAGAGAAGCATATTATTGGCCATCTTTGTTTTTGGATTTACATAAAACAATCATCAGCTGCCACGAATGTCAAGTTTTTCAGGGAAAAAGAAAGTTGCTTCCTCTTCCTTTGAAGCCAATTGCAGTCAATGAGAATTTCCAATAGTGGGGGCTTGATTTCATAGGAGAAATTCATCCTACATCATCAGCACAACACAGATGGATAGTGATAGGTAGTAAGTCATGATTATTGTACAAAGTTCTTATAACACTAAGGTAACTTTCATCTCAAAAACATGTTTTTGAGATGAAAATAGAGTATTTTAGTTTGTTTATATTTTTTGATATAATTCAAGTCATTTTATGTAATAATTGTTTCCATAAGTTTCCCAAGCATTTCCCCTCGCTGCAAGAAATGAGCCATTGAAGAAATCAACTCAATCAAATCATCGTCCACCTCAAAAGAGACAAAGAAAGAGAAGCATCAGACAAATATTTGAAAACAAAATAAAAGTTCCAAACAAACATTATAAAGTGGGTTTTTTCTAAAGAAAAATCAAAATCATCCTCTATATAAAATTTCAAAAGCATTTTTCAAAATTCATTAGTTCTTTTGGACCCTAAGCTCTCTCTGGCAAAGTGGAGATTGAATGAAGGTTGAACAAATCAGAAGGGTGTGTTTGCTAAGTGTGTTGCGTACTGGGTGGAGTCGCTACATTCCTGTGTAGTGAAGGGCATGTTTTCCCATTCGAGCCAGAGTAAAAATCAATGGCGTTGTGCACCTGTGCAGTAAAGGGCACGTTTATTGAGAACGCTATGCTCTGGCACTTGGTGTTACGCATTTGGCCAGAGGAGCCTGGCAAAACCTAGGAGCACCAAAACACCACTTCCTTCGCTTGCTCAAGCCACAAAAGCTTCAACTACCTGCGTACAACAAGTAAGTGACTCGATATCTCTTTTTCTCCATCAATTAAGAAAATTGGCGTCATAAATTTTGAAACCCTAGAAAAGCTCCCTTGCATGCTTCCAAAATCACCTCTTTGATTAAAGTTACAATAATTCTCAGACTTTGTAACCTTCCAGTCATCCTGACTGTATTTCACTCCACCTCGTCATTGTTTCACTCATCTTGACATATATATTAGTCCCTCAAGTTTTCACCTATAAAGCATGGCAGAATACAGTACTGCAGAAGAAGGGGAAAGAAAGCCCAGGAGGCAAACCAAGAAAAGAGGGAGAATTATCATATTTGAAGCCACTGATACAATAGAACTTATGGCATCACCACTTGTAGTATCATGTTTCAGGCACATGGGTTCTTTTGAGTTTTTCCAAAGGGTTGAAACGGTGAATTTTCATCAACAGTTAACCAAGCAGTTCATCCTCAATTTGAAAAACAACCAGGTCACTTTATCTAGGGTCAAAATCACTATATATCCTACCATCATATCACAGGCCACTAGAATTCCAAATGCAGGAGAGAAATGGTTCAAGCAGAAAAATCTACATCACAGTTTGTATAAGCCATATCTTAAAACAAGGTTCAAAAATGATAAGAAAATAATTTTCCCTTTCTCTTATCTTTTGGACAAGTATGTGCCATGGATGAAGATCATCATGAGGTATTTCACATGTGAGGGCAGGTTTTCTAGACTATACTCATACCATATCAGGCTTCTCATGCACTTTACCAGGGAAAGAATGCTCAATTTGCCATAGTACCTTTTCAAGAGTATTGACAAGATGACATACATTGCTCAGAAAAGGGATCCAGCTCATCAAATGCATAGTATTTTCCATCATTTTCTTATCAAAATGATCATCCTCCATCACTTATATCAACTAGGCATTACTTGGGAGACCTTCATAGCTAATGAAATATTCAATGAACCTTCATAGCTAATGAAATATTCAATGAACCACCTACTCAGCTAGCTCCCCGCATTCCTCCATCATCCTCCACTCATCCATCTACTTCTTCTCATACACCACAACCTACTTATCACTTATCCTCAATAGGTCATTCTTCACCAGACACATCCACACCATCTACATCACCATTTTATGTAGCCATTCATTCACCCAATAGAGATGATGACAGTGAGGAACATGATGAGCATCATGGCAATGAGGGACATGATGTACACACTGAGCATGGTCAGAGAGTGTACCACAGAGGAACAATTTGCAGCCATTTCTTTTCACCTATCTGAGGGGAAAGATGCAGGTGTTTACCCCATGGAAAGTGGGATGGGCCTTTCCTTCATCATCAGCATTACAGGTTAAAGGAAAATAGAAAATGGTAGAGGAAACAGAGGTCAAACTACAGCATGAAGAACGTGACATTGAAAATGAATTTATCCTTGTGGACACTAGTGATGAGGAGGGAAGCAAATCTTATCAAGTTGCCTTGAGAGTAAAGGATGCCAAAATCAAGGAGCTTGAGGTCAATTTACAAAGAGCCCAGTATGTTATCTCCTTTTATGAGCAAGAGAACAAGAAGCTAGAAGTTAAGCAGGAGTTGATGCAAATCAAGCACATCAAGGAAAAGAGGGAAGTTGAGAAAGCCAAATTTCAGTTCGATGAGGCTTATGGATATTATGGAGAGCTGGATGATGAATAGGGACAAAGAAAAAAGCCAAGAATAAGAGGATTGGAAAAGGCCTTAGAGCTTGAAAGACAAAAAGAGGCAGAATTGGAGGAGCATCTCACTCTAGATGAGCAATTGGTCAAGGACATAGCTGAAAACAAAGAGTCTTGGCTTGAGAGAGTGAACACACACTTGGAGACCCTCTTGGTCAAAGCAAACCGAGATGTTGAGTTACAAAAGAATATGGCCAAGTATTATGCAAGGAGAAATCAAGTGACAAGAAGCAAGCTCAAAAGAGCTCATAAGAAAATTGACAAATTGACTGAGAAAGAGGAGAGGAGGAGACTTTCCATGCTTGCTAAGGCGTCCCTACATGCCTCTAATCTTTGATCATTCATAAAAACACATTTTGGGCATGATGGACCATTTTTTAGTTCAAATGAAATTGATGTGTTTTTCTGTCCATTTTTTGCACAGTCATGAAAGGAAAACGCGCAGTGCCATTGGCACTGTGCTCTTTTTTGGGGCATCTAATGAGGAAACAGTCAATAGTTTTAGATTCACAATGATGAGTACATGCACCCTATGCATTTGCTAAGATTTTGGAGCAAAACTGGTGGACCAAAAGGTCCAAAACCCTCAAAAAATGATATTTCTACCCTCTTTTTGGCCTGAGCGTTGCGCGCTGAGAAATGTTGGGAGAATTGACTTTTGATAGGGAAAATGAACTCTAAATGAAAAACTTCAAGATGTTCTAGAAATTAGACAAACATAGCTTTCCAACAAGCTATTGTGAGCCGAATTTGGGCATTGGGAAGGACTCAAAAAGTGCAGCTAAAGTTGAAGAGCACACTTGGCATTGGTGTTGTGCTCCTAGCACTAGTGCTGTGCATTTGACAGTTTGTCCAAATTATCATTGTTTCGTCCCAGTTTTCACTTTTACCTTGGAAAATCATGATTTTATCCTTGTAATTGATCAATTTAATGTAATTATGATTCTTCTAGAGCTTACTAGGGTAGATTCATTCGGTAAAACAAATTTATGAAGTGTAATGTATCATTTTGTTTGAATTAGGGATGAGTCACTTTGACCACCCTATTTTCTTGTTAGCGGTTCAAATTTTGTTAGAAACAGCTCCTCCTCTCATGGATTCGACTCCCTAAGCTTAGGATGAGTTGTTTGGGGTCTATATGAAGCTTTTCCTCAGTCATTGTAATGGTTGGACTCAATTCGATGCTAATGCTTTGAGTAGACATCATTTTGTATCAGTTTTCAATAGGAGATTAATGAAAATTTGCAACTATTTCTTTGGGATCCATGTGATATGATGTTCAGTTCAGTTTCCTCTATTGTGATCATATGTTAAAAAAAAATTTGTAATTCATCAATCATTTCATTGCTTTTAAGTAGTTGTTTTCAAGTTGATAGGCAGAACCCATAATTTTTATGCTCTGTTTTGGGGAAATATTCACAGTCTGTGTTTTCTTCAATTTAGAAAGAATCCATGTTGCTTACATGATCTTTATAGCTCCTCACCTATCTTGAATCACCTCACCCGTTAAACCCTAGAGTGTTGAGCATTGTGCCTACCTTGCCCCATCGAACACCCTGCAATTTTGACCTAATTTCCTTGCCTTAACTGTTTGGCTCCTCCTAATCCAGCAAAGCCTTTCAAAATCAAATCAAACCTTGTGCTACTATACCTAGCCTCATATAATTTTCTTGATCCATTCTTCTTGGATGATATCCTTACAGAGAGAACCCTCTCCTGGCCTAGTAGGGCTAGCTACTTGGCTAAGCGTGGTTTGTGGTTACCCTGGCATTGTCTTCCTTTAGCCTCAGGTTCAATCCAGGTGCAAACATAGTGGTGACCATACTAGGGAAGAAAGATCAGAAATTAATCACCCCAGTAAGATGCTTTATTTGAATTCTTAAGCTTGTGGATGATGAGTTTTAGAATTTAATCATAGGATGAATCGGAAAGTTCTAAAGCAATATCTTAATTTTCAAAATTAGACATATTGGCTTCCCAAAAGTACACCAGATCCAATCTAGATCCAAATCGTCCAACCATTGTCAGTGATCCTCATAAAATTGGGCTAAAATATAAGAAAGTTGCAGAGAAATATAGTTTATCTAGAGAACAATCAAGTGAGGATTTCATTCCTTGATTTAATTCACTCCCGGGAAGGTTAAACACTTTGCAAGACATTGAGTTTGATATTAATTTTGAGTAGAGTTTATTTCGCAGTAAATCTTTAAGTTGGATTGATTAGATAGTTGTTGATTCCTCTATATCTCCTTATAACCCCAGTGAAGACTTGTTTTCACAAAATAAATCAGGGTCACAGCTTATGCACACTCTTCATCATTTGCAGAACCTCTCTTCAAACTTAAACACTTGGGTGCAAAACAAGATTCATAAGCTATCTTTCAATTTTAGAAATACTTCCATTGCATCTACTACCCTTCAAACTATCTCTCATCCTCCACCTTCTTCTTCACATATTGTTCACACCAATCAAGCTATTGTTAATCCCCATTTGATTATACTAAATATCTCAATCCTTGTTTTAAATCCACCACCTCCCCCACCCCCAGTTATGGCTGCCCGATATGCACCCCTTATTTTTCCTCAAAACACTAGTGCCACGCCCCTTGATTATCAAACCAAAATACCTTTCTTCAATGGCACTCAAAATATTATAGCTCAATAGCACATACACAAGATGAATGATTTCTTTGACCTCCATGAAGTTGAAATCGAAGATGTGATGATGAGGTTGGTTGTACAAAGTTTTAGAGGAGAAGTTCAGAAATGGTTCAGAGCCCTACTGATAGCTTCTATCACTAATCTACTTACATTTCAGAGGCATTTCCTAGATCAGTGGGAGGTGAAGAAGAATCCCCTTCAGATTTTTTCTGAATATGAGAACATCAAAAGAAATGTTGGCGAAAGTGTGCAAGACTATTGTGTGAGATTCAATGTAATGTACAATGCTATCCCTGCAAATATCAAACCACTAGAAGGATTGGCTTTGCTTAAGTTTCTAGATGGATTTGATGCCAATATGGCATATCAGTTGCATGAACATGATCCTACAACTCTATAAGACATGCAAGAGAATGTTGTGAGCATAGAAGCGAATTTGCTGGCCAAAAGAGCAAGAATGAGATCAAAGAAGAGAGTGACTGTGAAAGAAGAAGCATTTACTTCAGATGTAAAAATGGATACATTGATTTGAACAATGGAAAGGATGGTTGATTGCTTGTCCATGATAGACAGACCTGAACTGCAGATTCGGAACCCAAACTTTAGAGGGTAGCAACAAAGCCAATTCAGAATCAAGAAAAGAGAGAAAAAAGCATCGGAACAATAAGCGCATCTACAACAACAGATCAGAACTCCTTTACAGCAGAATTATGTTCATGGAATGGAAGAAGAAGAGGAGGAAGATCCAATAATTGAAACAAATCGCTTCTTCACTGTAGATGGTATGCCTATATTTTTGACCGAAGATGAGGAGTATGCAGAAAGTTCCAACATTCTAAAGGATGAGAACTAAATCTTAGCAAATGATGTCTTTTTGGAGACCAAATCTGATGATTATTAGCGTGGTTACATGAATGCTTTGAGCGCACAACAAAAACAATATTTTTTGAGGAGCAAAGATGTACCGGTCAGTCCTATTCAGAAGAGGAAGGATGTTGAGTCAAAGAATGATCTCTCAAACAATCAAAAAAAAGGAAAGGAGCATGCTGATCAGAATCCTAGCAAGGTAAATCAACAATCAACAAGTACAGCTGCAAAAGAGGAACACAATCAGAAAAAGGATAGTGCAATGAAGGAGCAAACAGATAACAGGGACATCAATGTCAAAGAAGTAGAAAAAGACACATCTTTTAATTTAGAAAGTCAAATTGCTAAATTGAAAGTGTCCATTCCTTTGATCGAACTTTCTAAGAATAGCCATTACAAACACCACATGTCTAGAATAATGTAAATTGATCCTTTGTCTGACATGGTGAATGTTGAGGATGATCATCCTGAACTTATTTTTGGTCTAGCTATAGAAGGTCAGCTAGAAGATAGAGAAGTCCCACCCTTTTATCTGAGTCTTAGATTGTATGAGTATATTCTTCATAATGCTATGTTTGATTCTGGAGCTTCCCAAAATTTGATGACAATGGCTATCATGGAAAAGTTGGACCTGGATATCACCTGAAAATAACCTGATTTGTATTCATTTGATTCTGGTAGAGTTCGCTACATTGGTCTTATCAAAGATTTGGTGGTTTCCTTAGATCAAATCCCAGCCAAAAATGTTTTGATGGATGTGGTAGTAGCTAATATACCACCTTGATTTGGTATGATGTTGTCTAGATCGTGGGGAGCCAAACTCAAAGGCACTTTACAGCTTGACTTCTCTTATGCTACAATCCTTGTTTTTGGTTAATTGAGGAAGTTGTACCGGGAAAAGAAGATGAAATATATGATCACTAGTAAAGAGAAGCCGAGAAATCATTTGATAAATGTTGTACATATAGATTTAGAGTCTTTTGTTTTGTACACTCATAGTGGATTGAATTATGTAGATATTCAGCTCGTAGAAGTAGATGATGTACCAAATATTTCTGAGGGTTTTAGAGTAGTTATTAACCAAGAAAAGAAAAAAGTGGCAATTCCTTTTGAGCAGCCTCCATAGGAGCAGAAAGTCAGTGAAGAACAGAAAAATGAAGCAACCAGCAGAGGTAAGATCGAAACAAAAGCAGAATTCTAATATCTAGAAGACGAAGATGGCCTTTGGAGCATGGACTTCAATGGTGCGGGTATTGGAACTTATATTTGAAGTCCTATTTTTCAGTCAAACAAAGTCCCAAGTAATGTTAGAGTGTGTTCCTATAAATTAGATTTCAATTTCTCTAATAATGAAGCATAGTATGAGGCATTAATTACAAGTCTAAAGATTTTGGAGAAGCTGGGTGCGAAAAGGATTTCTATTTATGGTGCTTCAGAGCTAGCGATTAAACAAGTCAAAGGAGAATATCAAGTGAAGCATCCATAGATGAGAGCTTATAGGAATGCAATCCTGGATATCTTGAAAATGTTTCTAGAATACACATTGACAACGATGCCGAGAAGTCAAAACAGCATTGCTGATTCACTTGCTACAGCAGCGAGCAATATGAAAATTCCAATGAATTCTAGCAATAAATCTGAAATTCATGTCAAACATAGGCCTACTATTGCCAATAATTTGAGATATTGGCAAGTTTTCAGGGATGACAATGAAATTAATTCCTTTTTGCAAAATGAAGGGAAGTTTAAGAATGCTTTCATCGATAATGTTGTGATTCTTATGAACAAGCCATTGAGGTAAATCAGATGGATGTTTTACAGATGAAGGATAATGGTCTTCCTAGAGGTCTTATACCTTTAGAGGAGTTATTTGACCAAGATGATGTGGCGAGAAAACCAACCTTGGTTCCTACTAACAAAGGAGTTGAAGATGTAAATATTGGGATAGCAGACCAACCCAAGCTTGTTAAGTCATCAAAAACATTATCTCCCGAGTCAAAATCTATGTTAAGTTTTTTTCTAAATTTTCTGATGCTTTTGCATGGGATTACTCATATTTGAAAGTGTATGACAAGAACATCATTCAGCATACCATTCCTATCAATCCGGATTAAAAACCCTTTAGAAAAAAGTTGAGGAGGATCAACCCAAAGCCATTACCATCTACTGAGAAAGAGGTAAATAGATTGTTTAAAGTTGGTATCATTGTTCCAATTACATTCTCTAGTTGGGATTCAAATTTGGTCCCAGTATGAAAAAATACCAGAGAGATAAGGTTGTGCATTGATTTCTAGAACCTAAATAAAGTATCCCTGAAAGGTAATTATCCTCTTCCTAAGATGGACCACATTCTGCAAAGAGTAGTTGGAGCATCATGGATGTCACTACTAGATGGCTACTCAGGTTACAATCAAATTTTGGTGCATGAAAAAGACCAAGACAAAAATGCCTTCACAACACCATGGGGGACTTTTCAATATGCCAAGATGCCATTTGGGCTAAAGAATGTTGGGGCCACTTTCATTGCGCTATGGATATAGCTTTCGCTAATGAGAAGGATGTTTTCTTATTGGTTTACTTAGATGACTTGACAATATTTTCTGGTTCTGATGATGAGCATTTACACCACCTGAGGATTGTTTTTCAAAAATGCAGGGAGTTTGAGATTTCTTTAAATCCAAAGAAGAGTCTTTTTTCCATGGAGGAAGGTAAGCTCCTTGGTCATATAATTTCCAAATATGGTATTCGCATTGATCCTTCTAGGGTGGAGGCAATTCAGCAAATAGACTTTTTGTGAAACAAAAAGGAGATCCAAGCCTTCAATGGTAAGATGAACTTCTTACGCAGATTTATACCAAATTTGGTTGAGAATTTGCGTGAGTTAACTAATATGTTGAAGAAGGACAACACTGTGAAATGGACCAAGGATGCCATGAAATCTTTCAACTTGGTAAATCTTGCTTTGACCACAACCCCTGTTTTGATCAGTCCTGATTATACTTGTGATTTTATTATATTTTCATTCTCATTTGAGCACACTTTGGCTATGGTGTTGATGCAAAAGAAGAATTAGGTGGAGCAGCCCATTGCATTTTTTAATCAGACTATCAGAGATGTTGCTATTTGCTATAACATCATTGAGAAACAAGATTTGGATCTTATAAAGGCATTGAAGGATTTTCAATTTTACATTTTGCATTCGCATACCATAGTATATGTTCTGAATGTGGCTGTCAAAGATGTCCTTATGCAAACTAATCCAGAAGGAAGAAGAGGTAAGCCCACGAAACTAATCAAAGATCAAGGCTTGGCAAAACTCATGGCTGAGTTGAATCCTCATGCTCTGGACATAAATATTATTGCAGCAATTTCAGATGACGAAGATGGTGGCACACTCATTCAGGTATCAAAAATGTCTCTCAACTCACCTTGGTATTCCGATATAGTATATGTTCTTCATCATCTTTCTCCTCCTCCTGGAATGTCGAAAATTAAAGGTAGATCACTAAAATTGAAGTCTACAAAATTATGCATATTAGACAGTGCTCTCTATTGGAAAGATCCAGGAGAGGTTCTTCTTACTTGTTTGGTTGAAAATGAAGCTCAATGGGTAATGAATGATTTTCATAGAGGAGATTGTGCGGGTCACTTGTTTTGGAAAACAACAGCTAATAAAATATTGAGAGTGGGATATTATTGGCCATCTTTGTTTTCAGATTTATATAAAACAATTATGAGTTGCCTAAAATGTCAAGTTTTTCAGGGAAAAAGGAAGCTACTTCCTCTTCCTTTGAAGCCAGTTGCAGTCAATGCATCTTTCTAGCAGTGGGGGCTTGATTTCGTAGGAGAAAATCATCCTACATCAACAGTACGACACAAATGGATTTTTACAGCTACCAATTACTTCACCAAATTGATCGAAGCCATTCTGACAAGGCAAGCTACAGACATGGTAATTATTCATTTTTTAGAGTCCAATATCTTGTTTCATTTTGGTTTCTCTCACAAGATTATTACAGAAATGCAACAGCATTTAAGTCGATAAAAATGGTTTAGTTTTGCAACAAATACAACATCACATTGGGTCATTCCATGACATACTATCCGCAGGGAAATGGAATAAATCAATCTTCAAATAAATCCTTGGTAAACATTATTAAGAAGATGTTCGAGGCAAATAAAAAGAATTGGCATCGAAAGCTTGTCAAGCTTTGTGGGCCAACAGAGTAAGTAGTAAGAAATCAATAGGTATGTTTCCTTTTGAATTGGTTTATGGTACTGATACAGTGTTTCCTACATCCCTTGTAGTCCCGGTCATGATTTTATTGCAAGAAGTCGGCATGAAGAAGATGATATTCAACACCAGATCAATCAAATGATTCACCTTCAACAAACAAGGGAAGAGGTTTCTCAAAATAATTTCTGGCTGCAAGACAAGATAAAGAGAATTCATGACCACAAAACCAAGGTAGAAAAGTTTCAGCTAGAAGATGTAGTGTTGTGATTGGATGCACGAAATGAAGAAAAGGGGAAACATTGTAAGTTTGACAATCTGTGGAAAGGACCTTATAAAATCTCAACCTATTGAGGACAAAATGCATTTTTACTAAAGGAAATGGATGGTCAAGTATGCTCAGGAGGACTAGTGAATGGTAGGCTCCTGAAACACTATTATTTCTTATGCAACTTGCTGAAGTTGTTTCACTGTGATTGTATATACCAGTTTACTTTCCTCACAAGATTCAAGGTACAATGTCATTCGAGATTGGGGCCCAAAGTGAAGGCTATAAAGCTTAGATGCTTTGTGATATTTTTATTTGGTTTTTGAGTCAGTCTAGAGTTGGCTTTGAGCCAATTTTTAATTTGTATCGAGTCATTTTCCAAAAATTTCAAAAAAAATTCAGTATTTCATTTGTTTGACCGTGTTGGACCAATAAACTATGCACTTGGTCTATGGTGTTCTTGACACCTCCAAGGAGCTTCCATCCCCAATAAGGCCAATGTTAGTGTCACTATATGCATACTTCCATCAAGGATCCAATCTGCTCTTTGCATTTTCATTTAGGTGTCTCATACTGAATTTTTCATCGTTCCACTAGGTCATGCCAAAATGGTTCACTGATGGTTGTCTTCTTCTCAGAAAATCAAATTTTCCCGCATGAGGTACATTTGTTGACCCATCTCCATGTTGCATTCAATTATGGTTTCATTTGTGTTATTTTTAGAGTCAAGCCAGCTATGTTTCCATTAGGTCTTAGGGTTCGTTTCCAATGTCTTTCAATTAGGTATTAGGGTCCATTTCCAAGGCCAAAAGCATAGTTTCAGTGTAAAAAAGGGCAGCAAAGGTAGGAGGAAGACCAATAAACAAATAGTGATATGTAGCAAGTCATAGTTATTGTACAAAGTTCTTATTTCACTAATGTAATTTTCATCTCGAAAACAAGTTTTTGAGATGAAAACATAGTATTTTAATTTGTTTATATTTTTTGATGTAATTCAAGTCATTTTATGTAATAATTGTTCACATAAGCTACCCAAGAATTTCTCCTTGCTGCAAGAAATGAGCCATTAAAGAAATCAGCTCAATCAAATCCTCGTCCACTTGAAAAGAGACAAAGAAATAGAAGCATCAGATAGAGATTGGAAAACAAAATAAAAGTTCCAAACAAACATTATACAGTGGGTTTTTTCTAAATAAAAATCCAAATCATCCTCTATATAAAATTTTAAAAGCATTTTTTAAAATTCATTAGTTCTTTTTCACCCTAAGCTCTCTTTGGAAAAAAGGAGATTGAGTGAAGGTTGAAAAAATCAGAAGGGCACGTTTGTTGAGGGTGCTACATGCTAGGTGGAGTTGTTGCATGCTTGTGTAGTGAAGGGTGCGTTTGCCCATTCGAGCCAGAGTAAAATTCAACGACGTTGCGCACCTGTGTGATGAAGGGCATGTTTGCTAAGAACGCTGCATGTTTGGCCAGAGGAGCCTGGAAAACCCTAGGAGCACTAAAACACCACTTGCTTCGTCTGCTCAAGCCACAAAAGCTTCAACTACCTGCGTACAACAAGTAAGTGACCCGGTGTCTCTTTTTCTCCATCAATTAAGCAAATTGGCATCCTAAACTGTGAAACCCTAGAAAACCTCCCTTTCATGCTTCCAAAATCACCTCTTTTATCAGAGTTACAGTACTTCTTAGACTTTGTCACTTTCCAATCATGCTGACTGTATTTCACTACACCTCCTCAGTCTTTCACTCATCTTGACATATATATTAGTCCCTCAAGTTTTCACCTATAAAGCATAGCAGAATATAGTGGTTCAGAAGAAGGGGAAAGACAGCCCAGGAGGCCAACCAAGAAAGGAGGGAGAATTATCATATTCGAACCCATTGACACAATAGAACTTATGGCATCGCCACTTGCAGTATCATGTTTCAGGGACATGGGTTTTTTTGAGTTTTGCCAAATGGTTGAAACGGTGAATTTTCATGATTAGTTAACCAAGCAATTCATCCTCAATTTGCAAAACAACTAGGTCACTTTAGTCGGGGTCACATTCACTATATCTCCTGCCATCATATCACTAGCCACTAGAATTCCAAATGCAGGAGAGAAATGGTTCAAGCAAAAAAATCTGCATCACAGTTTTTATGAGCCATATCTTAAAACAAGGTTAAAAAATGATAAGAAAGGAATTTTCCCTTTCTCTTATCTTTTCGACAACTATGTGCCATTGATGAAGATCATCTTGAGGTATTTCACATGTGAGGGTAGGTTTTCTAGACTATCTTCATACCATATCAGGTTTCTCATGCACTTTACTAGGGTAAGAATGCTCAGTTTGCCATAGTACCTTTTCAGGAGTATTGACAAGATGACATACATTGCTCATAAAAAGGGATCCAACTCATCAAATGCATAGTATTTTCCATCATTCTCTTATCAAAATGATAGTCCTCCATCACTTAGATCAACTAGGCATTACTTGGAATACCTTCATAGCTATTGGAATATTCAATGAACCACCTACTCAGCCAGCTCCCCGCATTCCTCCATCATCCCCCACTCATCCATCTACTTCTTCTCATCCACCACAACCTACTTATCACTCATCCTCAATAAGTCATTCTTCACCAGACGCCTCTGCACCATCTACATCACCATTTCATGTAGCCATTCATTCACCTAGTAGAAATGATGACAGTGAGGAACATGATGAGCATGATGGCAGTGATGGACATGATGTACACACTAAACATGGTCAAAGTAGTGTACCTTACAGGAATAGTTTGCAGCCATTTGCTTTCACCTATCAGAGTGGAAAGAGGTAGATGTTCACCCCACGGAAAGTGGGAGGGGCCTTTTCTTCGTCATCAACATTATAGGTTAAAGGAAAAGAGAAAATGGTAGAGGAAGCATAGGTCAAACAACAACATGAAGAACATGACATTGAAAAGGATTTTCTCCTTGTGGACACTAGTGATGAGGAGGAAAAAAAATCTTCTCAAGCTACCTTGAGAGCAAAGGATTCCAAAATCAGGGAGCTTGAGTTCAATTTACAAAGAGCCCAATATGTTATTTCCTTTTATGAGCAAGAGAACAAGCAGCTAGAAGTTAAGTAAGAGTTGATGCAAATAAAGTAGATCAAGGAAAAGAGGGAAGCTGAGAAAGCCAAATTTCAGCTCAATGAGGCTTATGGAGATTATGGAGAGTCGGATGATGAACAAGGATAAAGAAAGAGGCCAAGAACAAAAGGATTGAAAAATGCCTTAGAGCTTGAAAGGCAAAAAAAGGCAAAATTGGAGGAGGAGCTCACTCTAGATGAGCAATTGGTCAAGGACATAGTTGAAAACAGAGAGTCTTGGCTTAAGAAAGTGAACACACACTTGGAGAGCCTCTTGGACAAAGCAAAAAAATATTTTGTGTTACAAATGAATATGGCCAAGTATTATGCAAGGAGAAATCAAGTGACAAGAAGCAAGCTCAAAAGAGCTCATGAGAAAATTGACAAATTGACTAAGCAAGAGGAGAGGAAGAGACTTGACATTCTTGCTGAGGCATCCCTACATGCCTATACTCTTTGATCAGTCATAAAAACACATTTTGGGCATGATGGACCATTTTTGAGTTCGAATGAAGTTGTTGTGTTTTTCAGTCCATTTTTTGCACAGCCATGAAAGCCAAATGCATAGCACCATGGTCACTGCGCTCTTTTTTGGTGCATCCAATGAGAAAATGGTTAGCATTTTTGGATTCAAAGTGATGATTACATGCACCTTATGCATCTTCTAAGATTTTGGAGTATAACTGGTGGACCAAAAGGGCCAAAACCCTCAAAAAATGACCTTTCTGCCCTCTTTTTGGCCTAGGCACTGTGTGCTGAGCAATGTTGGGAGAATTGATTTTTGATAGGGAAAGTGAACTCCAAAGTCTAAAATTCAAGATGTTGCCTTGGAAAGTAGACTGGTAAAGCTTTCCAACAAGCTATTTTAAGCCCAATTTGGACATTGGGAAGGACTACAAATGTGCAGCTGAACTTGAAGGGCGCACCAGGCATTGGCGCTGCGTGCCTAGCACTGGTTCTACACATTTGACATTTTGTCCAAATTATCACTATTTCGTCCCAGTTTTCACTTTCATCTTGGAAAATCATTATTTTATCCTTGTAATTGATCATTTGAATGTAAATGATGCTTCTAGATCTTCCTTGGGTAGATTCATTAGGTAAAACAAATTCATGGTGTAATGTATCAATTTGTTTGAATTAGGGATGAGTCACTTTGACCACCTTATTTTCTTGTTAGTAGTTCAGATTTTGTTGGAAATAGCTCCACCTCTCGTGGATTCGACTCCCTGAGCTTAGGATGAGTTGTTTGGGGTCTATATGATGCTTTTCCTCAGTCATTGTAATGGTTGGACTGAGTTGGATGCTTATGCTTTGAGGAGACATCATTTTGTATCAGTTTTCAGTAGGAGATGAATGAAAAGTTGCAGCTATTTCTTTGGGATCCATGTGGTATGATGTTCATTTTAGTTTTCTCTATTGTGATCATATGTTAAATTCTTTTTTGTAATTCATCAATCATTTCATTGCTTTTAAGTGGATGTTTTCAAGTTGATATGCAGAACCCATAATTTTTATGCTCTGTTTTAGGGAAATATTCACAATTTGTGTTTTCTTTAGTTTAGAAAGAATCCATGTTGCTTACATGCTCTTTCTAGCTCCTCACTTGTCTTGAATCGCCTCACCCATCAAACCCTAGATTGTCGAGCCTTGTGCCTACCTTGCCCCATCGAAAACCCTGCAATTTTGACCTAATTTCCTTGCCCTAATTGTTTGGCTCCTCTTGATCCAAAAAAATCCTTTCAAAATCAAATCAAATCTTGTGCTACTATACCTAGCCTAATATCATTTTCTTGATCCAGTCATCTTGGCTGAGATCCTTACGAGGAGAGCCCTATCTTGGCCTAGTAGGGCTAGCTACTTGGCTAAGCGTGGTTTGTGGTTACCCTGCCATTGCCTTCCTTCAACCTGAGGTTCATCCAAGTGCTAATAGAGCATGTAAACACTAGATGATCTAAGCTCGGAAGGAGTAGGCATTGGACCATACTAATCACCAACCAAGGTGGAAACTTTGTAGAATCCAAGATAGACATTGGTGATGGACGAGACAGTCTTATTGCCATTCATCAATGAGATTATGGACTGAGGTGAATTCTGAGACTTGGGATCATATTACATCATTTGATCAATAGTGACGATCTTTCCGTTACGAGGAAAGCACATCTTACAAAAAATCACAGATGCAACAACTGACATAACATAGGTGTAACTATGACCCAAGAGGATGTTATAATCTAATGGGGAATCAATGATCTCAATGTGAATTGAGATAGTCTTTCCAGCAACAGTGATAGGAAAATTGTGATATAAGCTAAGGGGATGAGAGGGATGATCGTCCTAAGCAAGGAGGGTGATGATGGAGGGGCATAGGTCAGGTAAACCATGTTGCTTCCAAACACTAGTTTCCATCACACAGGTGGAGGTGCCTTCGCCTATGATACATCATTGAACAATGGTGTTTATTATGGAGACTGGTATTTGAAATGTAATAGATGAAGGAAGGGGGGTATGTTTTGATATATCAATGTCAAAGACAAACATACGATTGTAAGAAGGATCCAAAACACCCAAAGCAGAGAGTAGATATTTTCATTGCGATGGGCATGTCTAGAGGACTTCCAGTATTGACATGGTAGAAGGAGACTATGCCAAGTCGTCTACTATGCTATAGGTATTGGCGCTTTAGTAAAAGTAGTGTTTCGACGTAATGGACCTTTGTGGATCTTTGGAATAACCTCTACCTTAAGCAGAGGGATCTGTATGCTATTGTTGTAGCAGCTACAACCACCTTCCAAAAATATTCCTTAGCCTATTTTGGAGCCTCCCTACCAACCTTACATAGCAATTTGTCTTGCTTCCCCAAGTACTCGAGCTTCAGTGTTTTCCCCTCACAAAGGTAGCCAGTTGATCCATTCCCCTCATAGGCTGCTTACATGGACTTGGTCTAGCTACAAGATGAGTAGTTTCCCCTTGAAAATTGCACATTCCTAGAGGGAAACCAGCCTTCCCTCTAGGAATTGCATAATCCTCTCTAACAGCCTACTGGTCTCCAAGATTGTGCAATCCTGCCAACCAACCCTCCTAGTAGGATTTGGGGAATTTTTCCCAACAACACGCTGTTCAGCCCAGGATTTGTCCAAATTTGGGCAGCATTCAACTACTCTACCCAAAAATTGCATAATCCCCTTAAGCAGTCATCCCAGCTCCAAGCAAAGAATGCGCATTTTTCCCAATCAGTTGAGCACTCGCATGCATGAATGATCTGGTTGACTAGTTCCACCCAAGACTAAGAAAACTTGACTTGCAGGCATGCATGACTTGCTCTTCCTAGAATAGCAAGAGACAACATGCAAAAGGCATCCCATGATTTAGGGAACTATTTTTAGAAGCTAGGGGTTACACGAAAAGTTGTTTTAGAAGTTTCCTTCCAAGTGTCACTTTTTCCAATATTTGTGGCATGCATGTCATGAGACCAAACCTATTTATCTGACGCATCATAGCTCATTCATTCACATCGATCTTAGAGCTCTAACATCCCACAGCACATCCAGGACTCTTCGACACATCTAAGTTAGCTATTCACGGGTAAGTGGCGTCAACTTGTCCTTTTCAACATTTCTATCACTTTTTGTGTATTCCCTTGTGTGAGTGTTGTTTTCTTGATTTCTTTGAATGCCTGTTGTTGCTTACATATATTCTAGCTTGTCCTAGCTCTGTTTCAATTTATGTTGCTATCTCACTGTTGTCGTATGCATAAAACTGTTTTGCACAAATGTTCACCCAACCGACGAATGGTCTCACCCACATTCATGTTGATCTGTTTGTTGAATCTTCCATTCATGTTTTGCATGCACTTTTTATCACTTCTACTATCACTTAATGTTGTCATGCATTTCATCGACTTACTTTCTTTCCATTTCCCGTTGGCGAGTCAATCCAACCTTGGCCCAATCTCTGCCTTCACCAAGGCTGCATTGCATAATCTGGGGAAGGAAGGCTCAACTTCCTCTCTAGATTTGTGCATTTTGGCCCAACACTAGCCTCCTAGACTGTCCCTAGCCCAACAGTCCTTTCTAACTAGAATTGCACATTGCGTAATCCCAGTAGCCAGCAACCCAACTAGATTTCACATTTCGTAGATCCAATAGCCTGTCCAGCCTCCCAGACAACCCAGAATGCATTTTCTGTAGTTATTGCAGCCAATCACTCAGCCTCCAAGTGAAATTTACATAATCTCGCTCAATAGTTTCCTAGGTATGTGTTGTGTCCTTCCCTAGATTTGCTTTGTTTTCACTAACATATTTCTTTCCACGCATGCCGCTTGTTTCCAGATATATATCTCAATGGCTTCCAAGAGAATACAATCTCAAGGCACTGATGGTATGGCAGTTGGAGCAACAACTGAGCAAGTGTCCTCTGGTTTTCTGATCTATGAAGATACGAATATGTATCTAGACAAGGACATCAAATTGAAGTGGAAAGAGGTGAATGAAACCTTAACATGTACTTTTGGGGAAGACCTTGATGACTGTCAGGTGTACGTGAACATTCATAAGTACGGCTTGTACCGGATTGCATGCAGATACCTTGCGTTCCCATGTGCGGACATGATTCACTAGATCATCTCTCACACTGATCGCAAGACGGTGGCCTTGAGTAGTGTTAGTGGGACAAAGCTTGCAACCTTCTAGGCATGAGATTATGATGAGATGTATCATATGACCGAGCCCATGACTGTCATGACTCCCCCGTTTAGCTTGCCCAATAGCAAAGGCCACTCTAAAGACATTCTAAAGGATTGGGTAAAGAAACCAACTTCTTTCAAGATGACCCCCAATCAAATCTATAAGACAAAGATATTGAGGAAGGCATACCAATACTTGGTCATATTCGCATATTGACCAAGTGGCCAAGTGAACACTGAGACCTTCCATTAGATTCGAGTGGTCACACTGGACCAATTGGCTAGAGAAGGAAGACCATGCAACTAGTCTGGCATACTAGCTCATTAGCTGAAGGAGCAAGTCATGAAGGCTTGGCAGTCTCCCGAAGGCATGCATGCAGAGATTTAAATGCCACCTACATTATAGATGTATTATGTTCCCAACATGAGTTCTCCAGCTTAGAGTGGGCATGGTCATCGGCAGAGACTGTTGTGAGCATGTATTTCAAGTTATAGTTTGAGTGCAGCTTTAGACGAGTGATCATACAGTTGTTCAACCATCTTGTCACCATAGTGTATAGGTTGATATTCGAATAAATCCATCGTGCATGTCAGAAGAAGTGATGAAGGCATTGTTAGGCATTGCAGATTGGTATGCCTCATCGAAAGACACATTCATCTGATTGTTCAATGTGAAGAAGCCTCCACATGTTCTGCCAAAGTTTGCTTTGGATGTGCTTATCATGCAAGAAATAGCATATCATATCTCTGTAGGATTAATAGCTAGGCTATAGCGAAAGAAGAAGGCACCTTGTCCAACTCTTCCATTGTGGGTTAGGTTATACGAGATCTGGAGCATCAAGCAAGCAGATGTCGAAGCTAAACAAATGAAAAAGTACCTGCTCGACCTCTGAAGCTTCAACCTGTATGACCCACATTGCATTGTGAAGGATCACTACATGAGAGTTCAATTCAATTGGATCCATGGGGCATTTCATTGGGCCGAAGAGGACCCATGGAGATACTTTTACAATTCCTCCAGAACCAATGAACAGGTCTGTTTCACCGTAGTATGGTTAGCACAGCAGCATGAAGCAGCATCATGGAGAACACCAGCAGTAGAAGTAGTAGCAGCAATAGGAGAGACAGTAGAGCCCATCATACCTGTGCACAACAAAGGGAAGAGGCAGATTGTTGACCTCATGGAGGAGGAGCAAAGCTGCAAGTTTCAAGTAGATCCACTTGTAGAACAAGAAACTATGGCTATTCAGTAGAAGAGGTAGCAATGCAACAAGAAAATCATGCGAAGGCAGAGGGATAAGAAGAGAATGGAAGAAGTAGAGAAAGAGTTGCATGAGCTGAGGGAGTAACTTTGGAAAGAACAAGAGCTACACCAATAGGAGAAGGAAGCACAGTAGCAAAAGATTCAGCAAGGGTTGCATCACATGCAAATAGACGAAGAAATGCCCGTACAAGTAGTTGATTCTTCTGAACAGCTGGCATCAGGTGAACAGGGTGAACCCTCATAGGGGTAAGGCTTTTCTCATGAGATAGAACAGGATCTTAAATAGTTGGATGCAAACATGGAGCAACAGCAGTTGGAACAGGACACTGACCACATGCCTCACCAAAGAGAGGTCGATTAACCTACTTCTATGCATCCAGATGATGAGCAAGCCTCTAATGACCAAGAAGGCACTGAGATCCTTGGGGGTCAATCAGAAACAAAGATGCACAACATATCCTTTGACAAATCTCATCACAGAGTTGTTCAGTCTCAGAGAACACCGACTCCAGAGGACCAAACATCCCCTATGAAATTTAAAGAGCAAGTGATCATGACTTATGTGCATAAGCATCCAGTTGTGTTGGCCGATGCAACTAGAGTGGATTAAAGCCGCTATCTCAAGTGTTCATTTTATCATAGCTGATAATGAGTGAATGGTGAAGGAACTACAGGTGGCCAAGCAAGGAGGAGAATTGGTGACAATGTCTGCCTGAGCTGAACTGAAGAAGGCAATACTAGATGAAGTGTTGTCCTTGGACACAATTATGTGAGCATTGTACTCCAAGTTTGGTACCATGCATCAAGCAGTTGTTCATCTCCATGGATGGCACTAGCGATGTGCAAGAAGAGTACGCATCTTGAAGAACATACATACTGTTGTTGATAACATGCAAGCATGGATGATGAAGTACAAGGGAGCCTTGCTTCACTTGCCAAAGATGATGAAGGCCAATGCAGTTGAGCTACAAGCACATATCCAGGTCAGATCTAGAACTATGAAGACCTACCACAACTCATCACTAGAATACAGGCTTCCCATGCACGAGTATTCAAAAGCATGTAGGTTATAGTGCACATTCATGTGATCCCATCACTTTGGACCCTCACCCAAGCGAAGACCAAGAAGTAGGTCCAACATGTGATTAACTCATACTTCGATGAGTTGATGTACACCGCCACCAGCCTAGACTTTCCTATCAATGCAAACATCGTGCGCAAGTACGTTGCTGGTCCGGCCATACTAAAGATAATGATGTGCATACTCACAGATGAGTTGGACAAAGGAGCCCAAGTAGTATACCCAAATGCTATGGAGGCAAGGATCAGGTTTCAGACAGATGTCATAGTAGAACACACGGACACTCTTAAGGACTACCAATCTTGGCATCAATATGTCACTATTGATCAGCAGGAGGATGTCAAGCAGTTGGACTTTTATGGTTGTCTAAGTCCAAATGATGTCTAGTTTGGCTTTTCCAAGCCATTGTTCACATGGGTACATGTGCATTGTAATGTTGAGTCATGTCAAGTGTAAGTCAAGTGTCAAGAGTGGATGTAACAGTCATAGAGTAGGTGAAGAGTCATGAGGGTAGTTGAATGGTCACAAAGAGGAATGTCAGGGGTCACCCCACCCTTTGCTATAAATAGTCCCTCATAACTCATTTTATAGCCTTTTGGTCAGCAAGGCTTCTACTAAGACTATTTTTAAGAAGGCTTGTATAGTATTGTAATGCCCTTTGGCTTCTCCACTACACGGAGCTAGTACATCTCTTTGGAGGAGCAGGCGGATGTGGTTGTAATGTTCCACTGTTGTGGCTAGCAGGTTTACGTGTATGTATTGTATGATTGTGACTTACACTTCTTTATATAATAAGAGACAACACATTTTCATGTATATGTTGTTATTGTAGTTGGACTACTCTGGTTGCTTTAATGATATGTGTTGTTTAACTTACATACCTGTGTATGAACTGATTCACATGAAATTATATGAATCTTGTTGTTAATGCATTGCATATGTTGTTAATCTTGTCACCGTCTATGTCAACTGCTCTACGGGAACAGATAGACCTTTCCCTTGAAACTTTCTATAACAACTGGCACACTCATCTCAAACTGATCCATGAGTGTTGTACGTGTTATCTTACTTTGTATGATGTGACTGCCGCATCCGAGTGGATTGCTCTGTCAGAAGCTATGCATGTCCTTTGTGTTGTGTGTTCCTAGCCGAGTTGGGACTGATCCCTTTCAACCTAGAACTCACCTTCACCTCCTTCTCCTTTCGAAGTGTTGGAACCTCTCATACACCTTCCTTGACTCACTACATTAATCAGACCCTTACTGCTGACATAGTTATTCTACTTGTCTTTGTGTGACACCGCAGTCAAGGCACTACCTTACAACCCACTATTGGGACTCCTCCACCAAACGGTCTGAGGTCTAATAGGAACTTCTTACTGGGGAGATCCCCTTAACATGTTGGTGGTTCTAGCACCGTCAACATTTCTGGTGCTAAAAGGAGGGCCTGATGACAAGCAAAGTCCTTCATCCAGTTTTGAACCTTTGCATATCTTTCATGGAGTCTTGAATTCTTCTTCCCCGAAGGTGTTTTTCGAATCGTGAAGATGTCTCCATATCGAGGAAGCTTTTGAATCTCTTGTCCACTCACATGTATGATGTTGAAGGTGAAGTAACCTGGCCTGAGAACTTACATAACTTTCTTTCCATGATACATGGGGAAGATGAGTTTACTGACGAATAGGCTGGTTTGATGCTTGCATTCACACTTCACCAATCTCCATTTCGTTGGGTGCTCAACCTACTGGCTAACACTGTGCACTCATTTGAGCACTTATGTGATCTTATTGAAGACACATTCTATCATTTTTATCCAGACCATCTTGACCGGATTTTGTTACAACAATGGAGGGCTCTGCATGAATCCATTATTGATTTTTGGCAATGCTTCTATGACTTACAGTTTCAAGCTCTGTGGAGCCAAATGGAATTCGCTTATCTTTGGGAGTGGTTCAAGTACTGTCTTAAGAAATCTTCCTGGCCAAAGAGAAAGCTTGGTGTCAAGCCTCACTCAACATTCTTCACTGATGGAACTACACAATCTCACGTGGGAACATGCACTGTCTCAACAGACTATCCACCTCCCTATCATTCAATAGTTCCACCATCGCCCACTGATGATGAGGATCATGTTTGCACACCTATTCATCCTTCACACTCTCCCAACATCACTCCACTCCATTTTCATGCAGATTTGGTTGTGAGTCCTTCGAATTGCCATGTGCATTCTTTTCTTCGACTTCCATCTTTGCACTCAGGCATTCCTCAGAATGATGTTGTGTTGTGTTCATCCATTCTAGACTCTTCACTTGTTGTAAACGACGAACAACCCACTGAAGGAGTTGGTGTTGCAAAACCAACATGCATTGTCATTCATGAAGAGTATGAGTAGGAGCTTGAACATCAACACTCAACGAAGGATGACTCCCTTCCATCCGAGCCCCCTCCATTCTTTCCTAGCTTCTTCGGTGAACCATCCATCCATGATTTTTCATGTCTATCTTCATCCATAGATGCGCCCATTGTTGATCACTCCCAGGACTCACTGGAAGTTAGTCCATTATTTGACAATGGAGATGATAAGTTATTCATTGAAGATCCACTTGATCCTTCATCTGTATTTTCCGAAAAAACAAAGGATGATTTTGTTCACTTTTCATCTACCCCTCTGTTTGATTCATCTGATCACAAGGATGCCGAAGAATTCATTGATTTTTCTAATTGTGGCAGTTTTGATCCATTTTCTTCTAATTTTGATCATGATCACAATTCTATCGCACATGATATTTCGAAGCCACCGGTGTATGATGATATACCTAATGATGAAGTTAAGACACCTAAGACTGTCAAGGCACTTCAGCCTGAGCTGATGGTTATGTCAGGCCCTCATTCTTTAAGGTTAGTCTCACTTCCAATCATGAAATCATTCAATCGCCCAAGGCTCCTCATCACTCATCTATATGCATTGAATATCCATCTCACACACAGATCAAACTTCCTCCACTCGAACTACATGATCCCATTGTTCATGCTTTGGAGGAGTCTTACATTGCAAGCACTCATTCATGATGCAAGTTGTCTTTATTTCTTTTGCTTGCTTGCATATCATAGTCAAGAGTGTGCTTATGCTTCAAAGTTGCACGTAGTGTCACACAGCATCATGAGAAGTCCACAGATAGTTCGTCATGCACTTGCACTCACTTATGTCACGTGGGCACTTTGAAATAGAAAGTGTGGTTGTCTTCATTGTTATATATTTATTTCTTTTTGGTTCGTACCACTAGGTTGCTGGCAGACCAAGCCTTCACCAACATGGGTCTACCAATGCATTGGTGGCCACATTTGAAGTATCACTTCATGTGATCAGGCCCATGCATCGTTAGTGTAGGAGTAGGAGTAGTGTTTGCTTTCAGTTGTTTTATTGCATGCATGTTTGCTTGCTTGTTTGTTTTCTTGCTTGTTTGTTTTCTTTCTTTTCTTTCACTTTTGCTTCTTCTTTGGATTGGCTTTGTTAATAGTTCATTCGCTTGTTTTTTCCATAGGTTAGTTCGCATGAAACCATGTGTGACTCATGAAACAAGATGGGTAAAGTAAAAGAGGGCTTGTATAACTATCGCTACTTGGTTATATGTCATCTTGCCTCTGTATGATGAACTTATTACTCTTATTCCATAGTACATTGAAGGAAAATGCGTACTCTTCGAAGTGAACCTTGGTGTAAACACAACGCTTGCATGCTAACTAGTGTAACCTTCTCTAGTCGATTGTTTTTGGGTTAACCCTTGTCAACTCAGTCAAGTAGAATAAGGTGAGGGGGAAAACCTTAACATGAATGTTAGAGATATAATAAACTAATTCTCTACTGGAATAACCTCCTATGCTATCAGTAAGTCAGGATCCCTCTTTTGCCTCTGAAATGAATAAGTGCTATGCATAGTGAAGAATGAAAAATGGAAAGTAAAAACAATTCAAAATGAAAAATAAATAAGGCGAAAGAAGAGAAAGACTTCCTGCGTAGGGAGGTGACGTAGGTAACTCCGCCAGGGTACTAACCAGGCTCGCTGGCAACGGAGCCATGCTTGTGTTCCTATGTGACTCCATCGGGGTACTGTCCAGGCCTACTAGTAGGGGAGAAACACCAGAGATGAAACTAAGACTCTGACAACTATACTACTTGTGCACCTATATACCACTCAACCACAATCTGAATAATTGTGTTTCCTTGGCTTGGAAGGTGTGTCAATCGACCAAGGGCTTGGAAAATGCTACATCTTACAATCAAGTGAGTGTGAAACCAATATGAGCTAAGAACTAAACAATACTTCCGAAGGTGTTAGACCTTCTTTTCATGAACAAGGTCTATGCAGGGATTTGGAGTTCCACTAATGTGTCGCCAAGTGTTGTAGCGGCTACAACCACCCTTCAAAATTTTTCTTTGGAGCCTATATACCAGCCTTACACAACACTTTGTCTTGCTTTGTCAAGTACTCAAGCTTCAGTGTTTTCCTCGCACAAAGTCAGCCTGTCGATCACAGTTGATCCATTCCCCTCACAAGTTTCTTACCCAAACTTGGTCCAACTATAGGATGAGTAGCTTCCCCTTGAAAATTGTGCATTCCTGGAGGGAAACTAGCTTTCCCTCCAGGAATTGCGCAATCCTCTCTGACAACCTGCTGGGCTCCAAGATTGCACAACCCTACCAACCAACCCTCCCAGCAAGATTTGCATAATTTTTCCTAGTAACAGGATATTCAACCCATGATTTGCGAAAATCTAGGCAGCAATTAGTTGTTATGCCCAGAAATTGTGCAATCCCCTTGGGCAATCAGCCCAGGTCCAAGCTAGGAATGCACATTTTTCTCGAGCATTTGAGCACTCGCATGCATGAATGGTATGGTTGACTAGTTCCACCCAGGACTGAGAAAAATTGACTTGCATGCATGCATGACATGATCTTCTTGAAATAGCAAGGGACAACATGCAAAAGGCATCCCATGATTTAGGGAACTACTTTTAGCATCCATGGGTTACATGCAAAGTTGTTTTAGAAGTTTCCCTTCAAGTGTTGTTTTTTTTTAGATTTGTGGGATGCATGTCATGAGAACAAATTTATTTATTCGACACATCAGAGCTCATTCATTCACATCAATCTTGGAGCTCTGACATCCCACAACACATCCAGGACCCTTTGACACATCTGACTCAGCTATTCATGGGTAAGTGGCCTCAACTTGTCTTTTTCAACATTTCTCTTGATTTTTGTGTATTCTCTTGTGTGAGTGTTGTTTTCTTGATTTCTTTGAACGCATGTTGTTGCTTACATATATTCTAGCTTTTCCTAGCTCTATTTCAATTTTTGTGGCTATCTCACTACTATTACATGCATGAAACCGTTTTGCATAGGAGTTCACCCATCCAGCGAACGACCTCACCCACACCCATGTTGATCTATTTGTTGAATCTTCCATTCATGTTTTGCATGCACTTTTTATCACTTTTGCTATCACTTAGTGTCACCATGTATTTCATTGACTTACTTGCTTTCAGTTTCCTATCGGCGAGTCGGGCCAACCTTGGCCCAGTTTCTACCTTCACCAAGGCTGCATTGTGCAATCTGGGGAAAGAAGGCTCACCTTCCTCTCCATATTTGCACATTCTAGCCCAGCACTGGCCTCTTCGATTGTTTCATGCATTCCTGGAGGACAGTGCCTGCTTGGCCCAGGAAATTGCGCAAATTTGTCCCTGGGCCAGTAGCCCTTCCCAGCTAGAATTACGCATTGCATAATCCCAATAGCTAGTTGCCCAACTACATTGCACATTTCGAAGATCCAACAGCCAATCCAACCTCCTAGATAGCCCAGACTTCCTTTTGCGCAGTTCTAGCATCAGGTGAACAGGGTGAACCTCGCAAGGGAAATACTTTGCTCATGAGATAGAATAAGCTCTTGAACAGTTGGATGCAGACATGGAGCAACAGGAGTTGGAACATGACACTGACCTTATGCCTCACCAAAGAGAGGTCAACTCACCTACTTCAATGCATCCAAATAATGAGCAAGTCTCGAATGACCAAGGAGGCACTAATATCCTTGGTGGTCAACCAGAAGCAGAGATGTAAAACATCTCCTTTGATGAATCTCATCACAGAGTTGTGTAGTCTCAAAGAGTATTGACTCCAGAGGACCAAACATCCCCTGTGCAATTTTAAGAGAAATTGATCATGACTGATGTGCACAAGCATCTAGTTGCATTGGCCGATGCAACTATAGTGTGTGCCGAAGCCACTAGCTCAAGTGTTCTTTTTCTCATAGCTTAGAATGAGCAAATGGCGGAGGAACTATAGGTGGCCAAGTAGGGAGGAGACTTGGTAACAATGTCTACCCGAGCTAAATTGAAGAAGGCAATACTAGATAAAGTGTTGTCCTTGGACATAGTTATGTGAGAATTTTACTCCAAGTTTGGTACCTTGCATCAAGCAGTCGTTCATCTCCACGGATGGCAGCAACAATGTGCAAGAAGAGTATGCATCTTGAAGAACATGCATATTATTGTTGTTAACATGCTAGCATGGATGATGAAGTAGAAGGGAGCCCCACTTCAATTTCCAAAGATGATGAAGGTCAATGCAACCAAGCTGCAAGCACATATCTAGAGTCAGATCCGGAACTATGAATACCTACCGCAACTCATCACTAGCATACAGGATTCCCATGCACGAATGTTAAAAAGAATGGAGGTTATAGTGCACACTCATGCGATGCCATCACTTGGGACCCTCACCCAGGTGAAGACCAAGAAGCAAGTCCAACAGGAGCTTGACTCTTACTTTGACGAGTTGATGTGCACCACCACTAGCCTAGACTTGCCTATCAGTGTAGACATCATGCACAAGTATGTTGCTGGTATGGCCACACTAAATATAATGATGTGCATGCTCACAAACGAGTTGGATAGAGGAGCCCGAGCAGTGTACCCATATGCTATGGAAGCAAGGTTCAAGTTTTA
Organism: Pinus taeda; assembly: GCA_000404065.3. Taxonomy (NCBI): domain Eukaryota; kingdom Viridiplantae; phylum Streptophyta; class Pinopsida; order Pinales; family Pinaceae; genus Pinus; species Pinus taeda. The sequence goes on from APFE030333106.1 coordinate 66,577, forward strand.
GATGGATGTCATGCAGATCACATGGACACTCTCAAGGACTACCAATATTAGAATCAATATGTCACTGTTGATCAACATGAGGATGTCGAGCAGTTGGACTTCTATGATTGTCTAAGTCCGAAGGATGTCTAGTTTGGCTTGTCTAAGCCATTGTTCACATGGGTACATGTGCATTGTAATGTTGAGTCATGTCAAGTGTAAGTCAAGTGTCAAGAGTGGATGTAATAGTCATAGAGTAAGTGAAGAGTCGTGAGGGTAGTTGAATGGTCACAAAGGGGAATGTCAAGGGTCACCCCACCCTTTCATATAAATAGTCCCTAATAACTCATTGTATAGGCTTTTGGTCAGCCAAGCTTCTACTAAGACTATTTTGAAGGAGGCTTGGATAGTATTGTAATGAACCTTGGCCTCTCCACTGCATGGAGCTAGTACATCTCTTTGGGGGAGCAGGAAGATGTGGCTATAACATTCCACTATTGAGGATAGTAGGTTAACATGGATGTATTGTATGATTATGACTTACACTTCTTTATATAATAAGAGCCAAGACATTTTCATGCATATGTTATTATTGTAGTTGGACTTCTCTAGTTGCTTTAATGACATGTGTTGTTTAACTTACGTGCTTTTGTATGAACTGATTCACATGCAATTATATGAATCTTGTTGTTAATGTGTTGCATATGTTGTTAATATTGTCACCGTCTGTGTCGACTGCTTTATCGAACACCAGACAGACCTTTCAGTTGAATCTTCCTATAGCAACCATCACACTTTTCTTGGACTAATCCATAAGTGTTGTACATGTTATCTTACTTTGCATGATGTGACTGCCACATCCGAGTGGACTGCTTCACCGGAAGTTGTGAATGTCCTTTGTGTTGTGTGTTCCTAGCCAAGTTGGGACTGATCCTTTCAACCTAGAACTCACCTTCACCTCCTTCCCCTTTCGAAGTGTTGGAACCTCTCATACACCATCCTTGACTCACTACATCAATCACACCCTTGCTGCTGACAAAGTTATTCTACTTGTCTCTGTGTGACACTGCAGTCAAGGCACTACCTTACGACCCACTATTGGGACTCCTACACCAAATTGTCTAAGGTCTAATTGGGACTTCTTACTGGGGAGATCCCCTTAACATGTTGGTGGGTCTAGCATCATCAACAGGTACCATTTGGTAACGAAAGAGGCTTGGTGGAAACTTGGGGTTAGGACTCAATCACTGACTTAGTAGGTGGCTTGTCATATTAGAATGATTAAGTCTAAAGGTTGACTTGTTCGATGTTGACTTCATTTGAAATCATCATAAGAATCTGATAATCATTGTGACCAGATGGTGGGGGTTTGGGAATTGCATGACCTTTTATAGGTTGAGAAGCAAGATATCGTTGGTGAGGAAAAGGATTGGTAAGCACAGTCGGTTGAGATGAAGTAGGAGGAGGAGGAGGAGCTATGGGTTGTTGTCCTATAGAAGTAGTTTCTTGAGCTTCCCATACTTGACATATCTGAGGTAAAAGTGGACACTCATGATTATAATTACCATAGACGTCACAAAAGGCACAAGGTTTGTTCATACGAAGAGCCTTGTTTTTCTTGGGTTGTTTGCCTTGTTGCTAGGTTGAGAGATTAGGTTGGTTTCCCTCAGGTGCATTTGGTGGTGGACCCTAGTTAACCTAACTACCTTGAGATTGATGATTATGGTTACCCTTCCCCTTGTTCTGCTTCTTGGGTTTAGGGGGATTTGTTGCGCTCTACTAAGAATACACTTGACCTTGTGGAGGGGGTTTTTATTGTGGCAGAAGTGGAGGAGGCATGGGGGACTGGGGCACTGGGGCCATTGAGGCTAGAGTGCTAGGAAGTGCATACAAATAATAAGGAGAGGGGGAACATTGGGATAAACAAGTGGAGCAACAACTAGCCCTGACATCTGCGAATGAAGATGGGGATATGCATATGATGTGTTGGGACCTGGATAAGAGTTTCCATGTGAAAGGTTGGGCAGGATAGATGTAAGAGGAACTGGTCCCCCTATGGGGTTGAATATAACTCATCTTAGGTGGAGCATATGGTTGAAATTGAGGGCATGAAATGGAATCAATGATACCATCAGTGACATGAGATTCCCCTGTTGAATTAGCAACACCAGGCCGAGGGAAATCGGGAATGACAGTATAAACATGTCCTGACTGAGTGTAGACAAAGTCAAATTTCAAGGTTACTTGGAGCGCATCTTCCTTAAATCGAGGGAAGTGAGAAGTGACATCTTTAGCATTGGGAGCCAAAAGTGATCTAAGGAACCAATCCATATAGATGTGGTCTTGAATTTCAATAGCTTTACATATTCTTGTCCTTATACGCCATTCTTGAACATGGTCAAATAAGCGTGTGGCAAAAGTTTGATGGAAGGATCTGAATTGGATCCTTGAAAATTATCAGAGTTCTATGGCTGTTTCAAATTATGTTAGACTCCAAAATCTTGTAAATAATGAGTTATCAAGAAGGACCTCTAGACAGTGGCAGTTGTCGCTAGCATGGAACAACGAGGACCCTCGGTCAAAGCGTGCTAACCATTGACCTATGGAGACCGCGTAGTGGCACAAACTAGCAAATAGGGAGTTCAGATTAGAAACAGAGGTCGTTTCTGATACACGATTCGCATATCGCAGGATAAAAACCTCAGAGAAGGAAAAGCCCTGGCACCTGGTCATGTGAAAAATATGGAAAACCGTGTGGAAATACCTGATACGTTAGAAGGCGGGTCCCGCGCTCAAAACCAACATAATATCGAAGGAATTTCGGGCGGTAAGTGGGTTTGGAAGAGGACCAGGCGATGCCATACACAGAATGACACGTGTCCGGCAAATGAGAGAGAAAACTACTCTCATCACAAGGTAACAGTCGAGCAACTCATCTGTGCGATAAAAGCAATGATCATAGGATCTAGAGGCCCCAGATCAACGACGGAGTTGCACCCGATGGAGAACCAGATTCGGCAAAAGAATAGGCTGAGGCATACGAAATTTGGGGTCCGACATGACCACTGAGCTGGAAGATGAATCATTTCTTAGAATAAAAAAAATAACGACCATTTAAGGGAAAGCTGGCACTCAGTTTGTAAGGAGACAAGTGGCCACCTCTCTGTGAAACGTTACACAGTGGCGATGACACATAAGCAGGGAATTCTAGTGGATAGAGGCAGGCGACCCAAAGAGCCAGAAGAGGAAGTGAACAATCAAGGGACGAATTAGCTTTAAGCCACAAACATATAGAGAACAGAGAGGAGACAAAATAAAGAGTGAAGCAAAAAGCAAAGAATAGAGAAGTCGATAGAACCAAGCAGATAGAACCAAGAAGGCTTGAGAGGTTCAAGCAATCCCTATGACGATATCTGTTGGGAATTGAGTACGAAATTAGACTCATCCCATTAAGACCAGTTGAGGTCAAGACTTGGTAAGGGGGAATCTGTGTACTCTAGTGGCTTGGGGAATCCAAGTACCACCCTACTAAGCATCATTTGTTACAGGAGACTCAAATTGAGCTCCTCATTGTAAAAACTCTGCTTAAAAACACAATAAAAAAGGCCACCACTGAAAGTTGGACCAGGAGACACAGCCCAGGAGGATTTGGTTAACTCTTTATTAAATTGTTGTGTTTTGCATTTGCTTGATGTGGTTCTCTTACTGTTTTCCAGTGTTTGTTTATTTTGAAATCTTATTGATCCGTTGCCTAAGATAATATAGACACACACACCAGCACATGAGTCTGTAATACCATTAATTTCCTGAGGTCACCTAGGTGTGATTTTCAAATCAAGTGGTATCAGAGTTCTAGGTTGTGAAGGTTAGACAAGCTTGGGCTAGATTTAGCTGTTGAATGCTAACTAGATGAAAGCTCAAATTAGGAGAAGGACAGTTGGATGAAACTAATCCTAAAATTGGAAGAGTCTATCCTCAAAAGACAATGTCGGAGGAAGGTTCTGTGGGGCCATACCCTCAATTTATAGATAGTTTCTTGGCCATAAGGTCCATGGTAGAGGAAATGTATAAGGACTTTAGAAAACATAAAGATGAAGATTCATTAGGCTCCAAAAAAGATAAAGAAGAAGAGTCTCTCCTCCATGACCACTCAAAAGGCAAAGGGAAAGAAGAAATCTTTCTCACGCCTCCTAATAGCCTTGAACATAAAAAGAAGACATCTTTGATTAAACTAGATGTTAAATTTGATTTATCAATATATGATGGGGAATTGAATGTAGAAAAGATGGAAAAATGGATTAGACAAATTGATGTTTATTATAGAGTGCAGAGTATTGATTCAAACAAGAGCAAGATTCAGCTGGCCAACCTATGCCTTGGAGGCACTGCCTTGGTTTGGTGGGAAGACATGAACCAAGCTGACATGAAGAGACATGGTAAGGCTTTCTGTCTAGAGTGAATTTGTTTGTACAATCTAAAAGTAGTTCTATCCACTGGCCTACATGCAGCAAGCCATGATGAGTTGGAAAACTCTTTGTCAGTTGAAAGGGCCAAGTGTACAAGGTTACAACCAAGAATTTAGGAAGAGAGATTTGATTCTAGGAATCTCATTAGACTCACCTGAGACTCTGTTAAAATACATCGGTGGTCTACACAGCTACATGAGGCACACTATCCTCATGTTTAATCCCACTAGTATAGATGAGGTATCTGTTCAAGCTACACATCTAGAAGAAAGAGGAAAGAATGGAAACCCAGAAGTTGGGGGATCATCCCAACCCACTGCAAGCAAGACTAAGGAGAAAAGAAATCAGAAATGGAAAGCAAGGAAGGCCAACACTGCACAAAAAAGCAAGTCTTCATGCACTCACTGTAAGAAGGATGGGCATGATGATGAGCACTATTGAATTCTGCATCTGGAGCTGAGACCTAAGAAGTTCAAGGGCAAGAAGAAGAAGACCGCTGCAGCTATTCAGAAAGATTTGGGGCTGGACTCAGGAGATGAAACAACCATTGCAACCACAGGTTAAAAGGTAAGAATTCTGAAGCATCTACTAGTAATTCTGCACAATCTACTATTGATGAAGAAAATGAGAGAAAAATACATGAGATTTTACATATTCGAGTTATTTCCAAACATCAAAAGATTGATACTTTGTTTGATAGTAGCTCACAAGTAAATTTAATTTCTGAAGCAATTGTAAAGAAGTTGGGATTACTGACTACACCTCACAAGAAACCATACTCATTAGGATGGTTAAGTGATAAAGCACAACTACAAGTGACTAGACAATGCAAACTCAAGTTTTCTTTTGGGTCAGCATTTGTAGATGAAGTTGAGTTAGACATAATTCCTTTGGATGTATGTGGAATTTTTTTAGGAAGTCCTTACTTGTATGAAATAAAAGCTATTTTCTATAGAGTTGAGAACAAGTATCTACTCGTTAAAGATGGAATCAAATACTTTGTAAGAGCTCATAAGCTCAAGAATAATTACACTCTCATAAACTCAAGGCAGATGAAACAAATTATAAACTCGTGCAAACAATTTTTACTGATGGTTGTAAAGGAAAAGAAACCTGATAAAACCAATGTATTTGAGGGCTGTGATGCTAAACAACAAGCTGATTTAGAAAAAGTTGTTTCAGAGTATGATATCTTGTTTCAAGAACCTAAAGGTCTACCACACAAAAAGGAAATAGTGCATGAAATTAATTTGTAGCAAGATGCTCCATTGCCTAACATTGGAATGTACAGGTTGTCCGCTTTAGAGAATGAAAAAATCAAGAAGTAGGTGCAGGAGTTGCTCGAGAAGGGGTTCATCAGACCTAGCACATCACCATGTGGATCTCCAATCATTTGTTGGAAATAATACTGAGAGGGGGGGTGAATCAGTATTATCATATCAATAAAACTTTTTCATTTTCTTACTCAGATTCATATACGCTACTTCAGTTAAGGATATTCGCGTGTATACGCAACTGTGTCTAAAGAAACTAGCGTATATCCAGATTATTTATAAGTCAGATAATCCATTACATGTTGATCTTTAGATAATGCATCAGAACTTCATTGACCATATGAACAGTAAACAGAAGCAATAAACAGAACTGATCATCACACACAAGAAGCACACATGAACACCATGATATAAGGTGGAAACCCAATGTGGGTGAAAACCACCTGCTGCAATTTGTTTCTATCTTCCTTTAATAATAAACTTCTTTTACAATGTACTGGTGCAGTCCTTTACCAGTACGCAGGCTGCAACCTGTAGAGACCTACAACCCTCTCTCGTTCTCCAGCTTCTCCTGGAAGGGAGCTACAACCCCCATAGTTCTTGTACTAGCTAAGATACCAGTACGTAGGCGCTGACCTACAATCTTCTCTCCTCCAGGTACCATGTTTCATAAATTTTTAGACTAGATACACTGAAGCACAACTCTATAATTTGAAGGCCACGTTTCATCAAATTTTCATACTGGACCCATCAATATCATTGAAGCTCACAAACACTTAGCAACATCAATACCCAATACTAAAACCCTGTCAATAAAAACAGTCACCAGAACACAGAGCAGAACCCTGAAATCTGCAACACTATTCAGAACCAACTGTATCATCAAAATCATGCATTAAAGTGCATACGCTACTTGGACAAACCGAACCCGCGTACATACACGCATTTACCAAAGCCAACCCGCGTACATACGCACTTTTACCAAAGCCAACCCGCGTATAGATCTATAAATATTCAATCATGACTTGCAACGTTTTCAAACTTAAGTTATACCCAGTTCAGAACATTACTTGCGTCAGTATACAGATCTAGAATAAACATAATCAATCATATAGAGATACTTCATTTCAAACCATTTGATGCCGATCTATCCTTAGATCTTTTTCTCCATCAACTTGTGAGATCCCTCCTTAGTTTAGATCAAGCAACCCATAACCTGCATACTGGATCTCATCCTTCATCAGATATTCAAGACTTTCTCAATACCTTTGTCTAATGATCTTCTTCTCCTTTTATAGTCTTAGGCCTTGCTCAATACCATGGTCCAAAACCATAACAAACCAATACCATCAACTCAATACTAGGGATCAACACGTCTATCGAGATGCCATGGTCCAAAAACCATAGTTTCAAATTCCAAGGACTAACCGCCACGGACCAAAGGTATGTTTTCCAACATATACGTGCTTTTCCGTTCATGGAAGTGCGTGCATACGCATACGCGACTTCTGATCAACAATCCTGCATGTATACGCATTTTTGTATATAGAGAACTTGCGAGTATAACCTGCGTGTATACCCTACTTGGTATATAGCGAACCTGCGTATATACGCGACTTGGTACATAGTGAACCTGCGTATAACCTGCCTCTGTACGCGATTTGGTATATAGTGAACCTATGTGTATACTCAGCCTTCTTCATTCTTTGTAGTCTGATCATCAATTCTTTGCTACTGATCTATTGCACTATAATTTGTCATCTTGTGTGGTTTGCCATCAAGGACAACACTTATCTCATCATTCCAACAATCTCCCCCTTTGGACTTGATGGCAAAGCTAGCTTGTCACACTTTAGAACTATCGTCTGATTCCTTTGAGTTGTCCTGCCTCCCATGCATTCAGTCACATCTGATATCTCTTCTGTAGATTCATCTATGTATATGTAAGTGAGATAATCTTCTATGAGAGGGTTTCCATCAAGTACAACACATGCATCATAATGCCAACAATCTCCCCCTTTGGACTTGATGGCAACAACACCAAATCACTCTCCCCCTTTGCATCAAGGGCAAAGGGCGAACCAAAATATTCTCCTTTCAAGATAAGCATTCTGTTGTTCATACTTCCCCTTAGTACCTGCTGAAATCTCTGAATGAGCTCCCCCTTTGTATATGCCAATGTGTACCAATCTGTCCATACTCCCCCTGAGTACATGCAGAGTCTTTGTACTGCTGAAATGTGATATTCGTGCTCTCTTTGAGCATAAGCAAGATCTGCAAAAGAAATGTTCTACAAGAAGAACATGACTCTATACATCATACTAGACCTTCCTATCACCAAAAGACTCAATACAAACATCCATCACCCAAACAAGTGGGGATCATCTACCCAACCAGGTGGGGATCATCTACCCAACCAGGTGGGGATCAAAAGTTTACACATGATAAAGCAAGAACATTACATCATCCATCCTAGGCATAGTGGGGAAACCAACATAGGCCTTTACATAACCTTGACACCATATAAGAGATAAAACATCCATCCCAGGCATAGTGGGGAAACCAACATAGGTCGTTACATGACCTTGACACCATAAAAGAGATACTACAAAAGAGATACTAGACCAAGACTTATGAAAGTCACCAACAACTGATAGCAGCAGCATCTGTTAATCATCATTCAGATCAGCGACCAATATTTCCTTCTGTTCTCTTTTTCTGCCTCTTATTCCACTTGAAATCAACAACAGCTATGAACCAGAACCAAAAGTTTCTAAGATAATGCCAACAATGCACTATTAGAAGATTATATTCTCCCCTTGAACCTGTGCCAGATGGTTTCTGTCAGACCCACTTCAGAATATCTTCAACTAAGAACCAGATCCTTCTGATATCCATCAAGCCTCCATATACGCGACTTTTTCTCCACAGACCAGCGTATGTACGCAAATACACTTTATTAAACTCGCGTACAGCTATTTCCAGATCAATAACTTGCAAATGTCCTATACCAAGGTATGTCTTCATCATCATAAATTATTCACATATGTGAAAAGCACCATAGTCTTCATCGTCAAGATCGGCATTACATGGGAAAGTCCCTTATCTGATAATCAACAATCAACATATGTGAGAATCAACCTATCATCATATATCAATCTCATGTCTCCAACAATGCAACTTTGAGTAGTCATGCATGTATCTAGCACTATGTATCTTGAGCACAAGATCACTTGTCAAGGCTTCTTTATATCATCAACATCAACAATCCTCATCCACATGATCACCAAGTACCATAGGAATTCTGCATCATAACTGTGTTATATGATCTTCATGAGAGACTCAGCATCAAGTAACGATGTTGTGTATACAAGTTTTGTACTTCTCCTTATCCTTATGAAAATCACCATGTAAGCACTATCCACAAATGTGATCTGATCATTAACTATGTAACCCCAAGAATCATATGAGATTTATCATGAACCACTCATAACCATATCATAGCAAGATACATTATTTAGCCATGTAAGCATCATCATCAAGGATTACTAACCATAATGCCAACAATGCATTATCAAAGGCATATTCTCCCCCTCAACTTGTGCCATATGTTTACTGTTAGATCTGATCATGCATATATCAGAAATAAGCATCAAGACGTCATCATCAAGTTAGGATCAAAACACTTTTAAACCTCTTACACGTATCAAGACATTTCCACACATCCTCAGCAGACTGTAACTATTAAGTGATAGAGCAAATAATGGACTAGATCATATCAGACCCCTTTTCTGAGCCTATCCCCACTGCTTTTCCTCATACTGACATATACGCGACTTTGTAGTGTCTAACTCGCGTATATACGCGAATTCCCTTTATGAAACTTGCGTATGGGATTTAGGACACTGAAGTTGTACACTTTCAGCTCCCCCTGAGCCTGTTATGACTGTGTTGTGCTGAGAATCCTGTGCTGTGCCACATCTTTCTGACTGAACTTCCTTCTTCTTCCATACCTTCAAGCATGTTGATGATTTCTTCTTATCATGAACTTTTTTCCTGCAATCTTTTGCTCTATGTCCAAACTTGTT
>APFE030333106.1:78679-167268 GCA_000404065.3 Pinus taeda
GCCTTGCTCAATACCATGGTCCAAAACCATAACAAACCAATACCATCAACTCAATACTAGGGATCAACACGTCTGTCGAGATGCCATGGTCCAAAAACCATAGGTTCAAATTCCAAGGACTAACCGCCACGGACCAAAGGTATGTTTTCCAACATATGCGCGCTTTTCCATTCATGGAAGTGCGTGCATACGCATACGTGACTTCTGATCAACAATCCTGCGTGTATACGCATTTTTGTATATAGAGAACTTGCGAGTATAACCTGCGTGTATAGCCTACTTGGTATATAGCGAACTTGCGTATATACGCGACTTGGTACATAATGAACCTGCGTATAACCTGCCTTTGTACGCGACTTGGTATATAGTGAACCTGCGTGTATACTCAGCTTTCTTCATTCTTTGTAGTCTGATCATCAATTCTTTGCTACTGATCTGTTCCACTATAATTTGTCATCTTGTGTGGTTTGCCATCAAGGACAACACTTATCTCATAATGCCAACAATCTCCCCCTTTGGACTTGATGGCAAAGCTAGATTGTTACACTTTAGAACTATCATCTGATTCCTTTGAGTTGTCCTGCCTCCCATGCATTCAGTCACATCTGATATCTCTTCTGTAGATTCATCTATGTATATGTAAGTGAGATGATCTTCTATGAGAGGGTTGCCATCAAGTACAACACATGCATCATAATGCCAATCATTTTGGTGAGAAAGAAAGATGGCTCGTGGAGAATTTGCATTGATTACCGAGCACTGAATAAGATAACAATAAAAAACCATTATCCCCTTCCTTGCATAGATGATCTATTAGATCAATTGAAAGAAGCTATTTATTTTTCCAAGTTAGACTTGCATAGTGGATATCATCAGGTCAGAGTTGCAAAACAAGATGCACGAAAGACTGCTTTCAAGACAAAGCAAGGATTGTATGAGTGGCTGGTTATGCCTTTTGGCTTAACTAATGCTCCTGCTACTTTCATGAGAATAATGAATGATTTACTCAAACCTTTTCTTGATGATTTTTTTATTGTGTATCTAGATGACATTTTGATATTTAGCAAAACATGGGAAGAACATTTAAAGCATGTTAAGTAGACACTAGATGTTTTGAAAATAGAAAAACTTTGTGCTAAAATCTCAAAATGTGAATTTGGAAAAACATCTTTGAATTATTTGGGACATATAGTAGGGGGTGGTGAATTGAAGATAGATCCCTCTAAGGTGGCAGTCATTGTAAACTGGCCTAAACCCAAATCTGCTACAGAAGTTAGGAGTTTCTTAGGAGCAGCACAATATTGGATAAAGTTCATTTCTAACTTTTCCTTAATTGCGGCTCCCTTACATGCTTTAAAAAGATTGAACAAGGTGTTTCAGTGGGGAGGCAAACAGCAGAAAGCCTTCGACACCTTGAAAGAAAAGATTAGTACAGCACCAATACTAGCACTACCTAATCTTCAAATACTGTTTGAGATCCAAACGAATGCCAATGATTATGCCATGGCTGCAATGTTGATACAACATAGTAAACCCATATGTTATCATTCTGAGACATTTAATTCTGCATTAGTTAACTATCCCACATATGATAAAGAATTGTATGCATTAGTACAATGTGAAAAAGTGGAAACATTACTTAATGGGCAAAGAGATAGTTATACATACTGATCATCAACCACTTCAATAGCTACACTCCCAAACTAAGTTTCAGCAATAAAGACACTATAGATGGATGGGTTTTCTACAACAGTTTCATTTAGTCATCAGATATAAAAAGGGCATACACAATAAAGTTGCAGATATGTTATCTAGACCCATTATGAATGCATCTACTATACTTAAGCATAATTTTGTGTTACATGAAAGCTAAATTGAACAATATGCTCAAGATATAGACTTTAAAGATGTATATGAAACTTTAAGTCAAGGCAAACAAGTAGAAGAATTGGAGTATCATATTAAGGACTGACTCCTATATCATTGTGGGAAGCTATGCATTCCACAAACTGAAAGAGTAAAGATAATTTGAGAAGCACACACTTCTCTAATATCAAGTCAGTTTGGGGTAACTAAAACAGTTGCACAACTGCAAAGATTTTATTAATGGCCAAAAATGAATGAGACAGTTTCTAGATATGTAAGAGGGTGTACTATGTCTGCTAAAAGCAAGCCCAACAATAGAAAACTAGGCTTGCACACTCCATTACTAGTTCCTTCTCATCCTTGGGAAAGTGTTTGCATGGACTTTGTTGGAGGACTGCCTAAATCTAGGAAAGGTCATGATTATCTGTATGTTGTTGTGGATAGATTCAGCAAAATGTGTATTTTGATACCTTGTAATAAACAGATTGCAGCTGAATAAACTGCAAAACTATTCGTAAATGCAGATAGCTTGAGATTGTTTGAACCTTCACTAATTGAGGATACCAAAGAGTAGAGTCAATTGCCTTCTGTTAATGACCTGTTACTTGTATATCTTAATGAATTGTAGTAAGATAAAATTCTAGATAGGATGGTGAGGACGACGTGCAGGGGAGATGTTAAGTACCTCAGAATTGGGCTCAGGGGTTCAAAGCCAAGCAATGAAAAATGGATGGAGATTGGACAGGTGAGAAAGTTGTACCCTCACTTAGTCAATGCTTGAAAACCAACTTTTGGTGGTCCAAAATCTTTTTCAGTGGGAAGTTTGTGATTTGAATTGGATCCTTGAAAATTATCAGAGTTCTATGACTATTTCAAATTATGTTAGACTCCAAAATCTTGTAAACAATGAGCTATTAGGAAGGACCTTTGGACAGTGGCAGTTGTAGCCAGCACGGAACAACGAGGACCCTTGTTCAAAGCGCGCTGACCATTGGCCCATGGAGACCGCGCAATGGTGCAAACCAGCAAATAGGGAGTCCAGATCATAAAACAAAGGTCATTTCTAATACGCGATTCACGTATCGCAGGATAAAAACCTCAGAGAAGGAAAAGCCTCGACACATGGTCATGTGAAAAACATGAAAAACTGTACGAAAATACCCGATACATTAGAAGGCAGGTCCCATGCTCAAAACCAGCAGAATATTAGAGGCATTTCGGGCGATAAGCAGGTTTGGTAGAGGACCAAGCGATGCCATACATTGAATGACGTGTGTCTGGCGGATGAGAGAGAAAACCGATGTCATTGCAGGGTAACGATCGAGCAACTCACCCGTGTGATAAAAGCAATGGGTGTAGGACCTGGAGGCCCCAGATCAACGACAAAGATTGCACCTGATGGAGAATTGGATTTGGCAAAAGAATAGTCTGAGGCATATGAAATTTGGGGTTCGACATGACTGCTGAGCTGGCAGATGAATCATTTCATAGAATAACTGAAACAACGATCGTTCAAGGGAAAGTTGGCACTTAGTTCGTAAAGAGACAAGTGGCCACCTATCTGTGAAACATTACACAGTGGCGATGACACAGAAGTAGGGAATTCTAGCGGACAAAGGCAGACGATCTGAAGAACCGGAAGAGGAAGCGAACAGTCAAGGGATGGATTGGCTTTAAGCCACAAACAAACAGAGAACAGAGAGGAGACAGAATAGAGAGTGAAGGAAGAAGTAGAGAATAGAGAAGTTGAGCTGACCTGTAGAGCTAAGGCAGCATTGAGCAGATAGAACCAAGAAGGCTTGAGAGGTTCAAGCAATCCCTATGAGGATATCGGTCAAGAACTGAGTACTAAATTGGACTCATTCCATTAAGAGCAGTTGAGGTTGAGACTTGGTAAGTGGGAGTCTGTGTACTCTAGTGGCTTGGGGAATCCAAGTACCACCCTACTAAGCATCATCTATTACAGGAGACTCAAATTGAGCTCCTCATTATAAAAACTCTGCTTAAAGACACAATAAAAAAGGCCACCACTGAAAGTTGGACCAGGAGACGTAGCATGGGAGGATTGGATGAAGTCCTTATTAAATTTTTGTGTTTTGCATTTTCTTGTTGTGGTTATCTTACTGTTTTCCAGTGTCTGTTTATTTTGAAATCTTATAGATCTGTTGCCTAATATATTATAGACACACACACCAGCACATGAGTTTGTAATACCTTCATTAATTTCCTGAGGTCACCTAAGTGTGATTTTCAAATCATGGAAAGAAGTCGATACTTTAGTACTAGTGTCATAATGGAGAGGTAACTAGAAATAAGCTAGAAAATCTTTGGAAAGAGTCTCAAAAGTGGAATGAGTGGCTCTAGGTTGATCAACGTACCACTTAGCAGCAACTCCAGTAAGAGTGCATTGGAAAAGGCGAAGACAGATGGAATCTTCAGTAATAAAATTAGATGAACACCACATATGGAATGTGTGAACATGATTGGTGGGATCTTCTCCAGGATTACCTTCGAACTTGGGGATGTTGGAAGGATGATTTATAGGCATATGTGGCTAATTGGGGTCATGGAGAAAAGGGTCGTTGATGAGCTTGATAAAATCAAGAAGACTCAAACTAGCCATAAAAGGAAGAAATAGAGCAAGAGTGACCATACCATTAGAGGTTCCACTCATGGGGTTACCCTGGTTAGTACCTGGGTTACCACCTTGGTTTCCGCACCCACGTTGGTGCCTCACATAGTGACAATATGGGGTTGAGAAGATGCGGAATCAAAGGAAGAAATGGAATAATTAGTAGAACCAAAGTTAGAATGAGGATTGGGAGGATGACATCTAACTTAATGGGGAGGAGTAATATTCCCTAATGGAAACTGAGGATGAAGACCTCTAATTCTCTACGGCAAATGCCTAGGGGGTGCAATGAGGACCCTATGAACTAAAGGGTGATAATAAGAGAAAAAGTGAAATAAACAGCAAGAAAACACCTAGGGGAGTGGTTCCAATTGTAAACTAACTATATTAATGATGTTGCTCTAATACGAGAAAGCATGTCCTATCAAAGAAAAAGACATCTAGCCTATAGGTGGTCTAAATCCTCAAACAATCCTAAATCTTTTGTTTCATATAGCCTTCCAAATAAATTCTTACTTGACAGAATCTCATCCCTACAAGAAGAGATGTCCAGAGAAAGGTAGGGTAAAGAACAAACTACTTCCCACAACCAGTCCTAGAGGGTGTTTAATATTGGTCACTATAGTTACCTTCGTTCCATGGGGGTGTTCGAGTCTTGATCTTCTTGGTGATCAACCACTACATGGGATTCCCTGCCATGGGTTGGGTAGCCTCAAGGAGAACCGATCACATGATGACTTGGCCTAACCCCCTCTAAATCGGGTTTCTGATGCATTTTGGATTTAGACCATGGGATGGTGAAGGATTTTAAGCTCCCTAACATGTCAAATTCTATGTATCAATGTAAGTGATCGATGGGTGTTATTGGAAGCCTATCCCATCAATCCTACACCTAAACTACATAGGTTGTTTGGCCCTGGTGCCTAAGTGGGTTTCATCCATGTGTGTTGAATTATTAAGGTGTATTGTTTCAAGTCTATGCTTGGTGGTGCTAACCAAGATCACATTTGCTTAGGGCGTGAGTGTCTGAAAATTAGGTGTCAAGTGGATGAGTTAATTGAGAATGTTTTATTATGCCATGTGCTGTTGAAAATGAAGTGTTGAAATACTGTAACTAATTCTGAAAAGGATAGAAAAATAAACAACAAATAAAGCACACAAAATCCCACCCAAAAAAGGCTAACAAGAAGCTAATCAAGAGAAAGAAAAAAAGTTACTCAAAGTCACATAAAAGGCCTAAAAGATCTAATGTCAAAGGGATTGAGTTATAGAGGCACTAATCTAGTGTACATGGTGTAGACACACAACAAAAATCAGGGGTAAAAAATGTTGCAAAGGATAGGTATGAAGCTCCAAAACCTAGGATGCTAAAAATGTTTAAACCCTAGACTCCTCGCTCAACCAATCTCTTCCAGAAAAGGTGGAGGTGTACTCTAAACCCTAAGCGGTTTTTTCTTTCCTCAAAGAGAAAAAATAAGAGAATCTAGGCCTAGGGGAGACTGAAATAGAGATAACAAACCCTTCCTAGTCCACACACAACACTCTTGGCAATCTTGAATTTTTTTTGAAGATTTCTCAAAAAAATCCAAAATGCAGGTACTGACCTGGAAATAGTGGAAACCACAGATATCGAGCCAAAAAGTACACTCTGGAATACAAATATGGGGCTAAAATGTTTGTTTTTCTCCTAGGACTCTCAATCAACAAATATCGCATATATTTTTCCATCTCTTGCTCGGCTAGTACCTATATGACCTGCAGAAAGAACCAGAAAACCACCAAAATCTGAAAATTTGACAATAAAAGAAAGAAAACTATAAATAGAAATTAAGAGGCTATAAATAGTTGTAGAAAACCCTAAAATTTACTAAAACTTCAGTCACCTAGGAACTGAATCACTACACTAGTTTAGTCACCAATTTTTGATGACTGTGTAGCTAAAGACCTAGTGGAGTCACCATTTATTAGTATGAAATATCTTGGAAGGTGTACCAAAAACACTTCACTTAAGTCACCGGTGACAAGTGACCCTAAAAAAAATGTGTGGTTGTTTACGCTTCAAATCTGTAATAAATTGAGAAAAACCTATAATAAAAAGATATGTGTGATCCAAAATAGAAAATAACAATAAAAATCCAATGTAATAACCCAATATGGAAAGACTTTTTAAATGAACAATAATATTTATTGATAACACTTGGTGAAGGAGATCTACAAAAGGGTCTGCAAATACCCTCCGTGGGATGGGTCCTTTGATGTCTTTGATGTCTTTGATGTTTCACTGATTGATTATCTCTCTCAATATGTGAAAAACCCAAAATAGTATGTAGAACTCAAGTGGGAGCTCAAATGCAAGAAGATAACAATGGTGACAATGATAATGATCATGGTGAAGAATGAATGGAAAACCCTCTTATTTATAACAAAGTATTGGGTTGATCTCAAAAATGGAAAATAATAAAATAATATTGACCAAATCAAGATCTAACTGTTAGGAATACTTTATTGTATTTTTTGGAGAGGGAAAAGATATTCAAAATGGTCAAATATCTTTATTTAGAAATAATTAACAAATAAAATGATCTATTAATTATTTCACAACGACTAAGAATGATGTGAAATTGAAATAATTATTAAATATTGATTTAACAATTCTTCCAATAATAGAATTAAGGAATAATAAAGAAATAGTGATTTATTTAATTATTCCTAAGTGACTTAGTCAAATGTGACAAGGAATAATTATCAAATAATGATTTAATAATTATTCTCATGGGGTTTTTTTTTTAATTTTAATCAGAAATAATTTAATAAAAATGGTTTACTAAATTATTTCTCATGGTGAAAGTGATTTTACTATGGTAAAATTAATCCTACTTGATGTATTTCGATCTGCCTAGTTGGAAAGGGCTATGTGATCATTTTTTTGTGATAACAAAATGTCTTTTTGTGCCTTATCAATGGCATATTTTGGAATTATTTGGACAAGTTTTTCATCATCTTTTCGGATGACATCCTTGTTTACTCAAAATTTTAAGAATATTATGAGAAGCACTAGAAAATGGTGTTACAAGTGTTAAGGATGTATTATACTTATGCTAAGCTAAGAAAATGTTAATTTTACCAAAGGAAGAATCATTATTTAGGTCATATCATCTCAAAGGCACGTGTCACAGTGGACCTAGAGAAGAACAAAGCTATTAGTGGCTATTTGTCACCCAGAAATGTAATAGAGGATAGGTTATTTATGGGACTAGCATGCCACTATAAGAGATTTATTAAGAGAATATCAAGAATGGCACACCAATTCACTTCTTTGCAAAAGAAAGGTGTGACATTTGAATGGTTTTGTGAATGTGGAGAGGCATTTCAACATTCAAAAATTCAATTAATAAGTGCGCCAATATTAATGATGATTGATCCAAATGAGGATTTTAATATGTGCATAGATGCATGCAAGGAAGGGCTTGAAGGATTTCTCATGAAAATTTGGCATGTGATATATTATGAATAAAGAACTCTTAAGGAGCATGAGAGGAATTATGAAACTCATGATTTGGAGTTTATATCCATTATTCATGCCTTAAACTATGGAGGCATTACCTCATATCAAAGAGGTTAGAATTGAGAATATACCATGGTGGGTTGAAGCATTTATTTGGACATCCCACTCTAATTGATAGGAAAATTAAATGTCCTGAATTTATGGCTAAATATGACTTTGAAATTAAGCACATTAAGGGGAATTAAAATAAAGTGATTTATGCACTCAGTAGAATGATGAATGAAATGCATGCTACAACCGTAAGTATATGTAAATGTGATTTAACAATTAGAATTTTATAGGTTGAAATTTCATATCATCCATACATAAAAATAAAAGAAGAGTAACAAGAAGGGGATTTGCACCCAAAGTACACAAATTATATGTTGAAAGAGGATGGAATCCTTTTGTACAATGGAAAATTTTATGTGCCAAATTCTTAGGGATTGAAAAGTATATTGTTGAGATAGATGCCTAATGTTCCCTATGTTGGACATTCATGGTATCACAAAACAATCTTAGCTATCAAAGATCAATACTTTTAGCTAGGTATAGAAAAGGAAGTGGTTGATTATATAGCCAAGTGTTTGGAATTCCCAAAGGTGTGGGATAATCATAGGTATTTAGATATATTTCTATAGCCCATACCCATTCCAAAGTGGAAGTGGGAACTGGTTCAATTGATTTTATTACAAAATTAACTATAATTATGAAGTAGCATGATTCGATCATGGGAGTTGTGGATAATCTCAATATGGCTACCTAATTTATTTTGGTGAATTCAACATGCAAGGAAGAAAAATATTGTTGATATGTATATGAAGGGAATTGCCAGGTTCCATGGCATGCCTAAGGCAATTATTTCAAATAGGGATCCCAATTTCACATCAAACTTTTGGAAGGGATTGATTAAGATATTTATAACCAATTTGATCTTGAATACAATATATCATCCAAAGTTGGATGAAAGAAAAAAAAGGGGCAATCAAATGATTGAACATATGTTGATGATGTATATGATGGATGAACCATCAAAAGGGGAGAGTATTTTCACTTGGTATAGTTTGCATATAACAATGGTTATCAATCATCTTTGAAGATGGTACCATTTAAGGCCTTGCATAGTAGGAAATGCAACACACCTATGAGTTGGGATAACCCAATGGATAGGGTCATTGTTGGGCCAAATTTGCGAAGTGAAATGGAAGAGAAAGTGTTGATAATTAAACATAACCTGAAGGTTTCCTAGAATAAGTAGAAGACTTATGCAAATAAAGGTAGGAAAAATATGAAATTTAGAGTCAGTGATCATGTCTTCCCGAAAGTAAAATCCAATAAGATTTTATTAAAATTGGGAAGCTACTCAAAGTTGATAACTAGATTGTGTGCACCATTTGAGATACCAAAGAGGATTGACCTAATTGCATATAGGATTGCATTGCCAAAATCCATGTATGTTAATAACATGTTTGATATTTTTTACTTAACAGGGATTTCCCTAATGCTACTCATGTCATTGTTAAGAATATGATTCAGGTGGAGCCCAAGGGAGACTTCTAGGTTTAGCGAGTGGGGATTTTGGATAGGAATATTAAGGTGCTCTAGAATTGAACCATCACCCTAGTAAAGGTGTAGTGAACACATTTTGATCCTAAGGATACTACATGGAAGAATGAATATGCAATGAGGGAATAGTATGCTCATATTTTTTAATAATTTTAATTGTACTATGTATATAGTGCAATGAGGATATTGCATAAATAACGAGGGGTAGGGGAAATGTAACACCCCCAAGGTGATCCCTATGTGTGTATTGCACATATCAAGTTTAGGATGGTAAGTCGAGAAATATTTTGAGGCCTATGTGTCCATGTACATATGTGTTCAAGTGAATGTGACTATGCATATATGTTTTGAGGTTGAACTACCTATGTGATTTTATGGTGTTAATCTTATGTGTTAAAATATCAATGAACCTAGCTATGTAAATATGTGATCACACTCATATTAAGAAAAATGCATCATTGTTGTCGAGCAAGTAAAACAAGAGAGATTTGGGGCTAAGATTCCATAACATGGAAAGGGCCCTAAGGGCTAAGTGATGAGAGGATTAAACCATTATTAAAAGGATCTAAAAGTGAAAAGTGCACATGTTTTTCTCTTATGTATTTAAAGTGACTTCCTTGAGTGCCATCGTCATTTTCGGCTCATGCACATAAAAGTGGGAGTTTTAGTGTTATTCCATCACTCCATTCTATCACTCTTACCGTTTTATCTTCCACACTTCTTAGAGAGAGAGGCACATGACCTTGTGATTCTATTACTTTGTTGATCCTAAATGGATCTATGTGCATACCATTCCTTAGCTTGCCTTGTGTTAGAATAGAGCCTTGGAGGGACAAGTATAGGGATAAGTTTCCCTGGTGTGAGGCCTATAGGGTACTTTAAGACTCTTCAGAGCTGTTGGAAATCCTAGAGCCACAAGGATCTCAAACCCCTTGGCAGACATGTGCTTGAGCCCTAAACAGATAGTGGCACAACTTGAGGGACTGTGAGTGCTAAGAAGGGGGTTCACTACCTTGGGTTAGGCTTATGGGGTGTGATTTACTATAGACTGGAGGCTATTGAAGTTTGGTACCTTGGCTTGTTACCTTGTTGGTGTGATTATGGACCATAGCTCGCTATAGGAATCCCTTTTTCCCTCGTCGAGTCATAACCACAACTCAAAGGTGACCCACAACTAAGATATTATGAGTAGTGTGGTCTATGGATGTGAGGAGCATTTGAGGGATGCATCCAATTGTTACTTACTTTAAATAATTGTTTCTAGTTATGTTTATATGTTGTCTATTATGCTTAATTCATGTATTTACACATGTACATGATTAATGCGATTATATATGTTTACCAAACTTTTATGGTTATGTGCATGTGTGCATTGCTTGATAGTATAATTAGTACTATGGTTGATATTGAACATTGTTGGGGGATTTTTATTATGGTATCATATATTATGAACCAAATTTAAGGAAAAATTTCAGTGCTCAAGTTTGTAGAGATAATAATATTCCCTAATGGGCAGTTGTGGGAACCCTCAACTGTTAAATTTTTCATCTTTCATAAACAAAAACTAAGTAGATGCAGTAAAATCAATCATCAAACAAGTCAAGCTAGAGAGATCTATCCCTGCAAAATTGGTTTCCACCTGCACTATATCATGTAAAGCGTAACTTTACATGATGGGGAATCAAAGGGAAACTTAGGATTGTCAAATGCAAGAAGGATATTTAAGGATTAGGATAGGAATATATCTTCCATGTTTGTTAAAAAATTAGGCCACAACTCAAAAAATGGGGTTGAACAACAATTCTTATCAGAGGATAACAAATAAAAAAACAAAAAATCTTTTCAAACTTGGTTTTCAAAGGCAACCCTTAACTGCTCATAATAGCTATGGAATTTTTTTTCGAATGATTTTAGCCCAAAAATGATATATCAAGGAACTAGTGTGTCACAACAGATCTATGAAAGTAGAATTGACCTAGAAAATACAGGTGATAATCGCCTCTCGTATAAAAGCAACGGGTAACTCTTTGGTGGATTGGTTGGCCAATGAATGGGTGTCCAAAGAAAATATACTTAATGTATGGATAGGGCTAGAAGCATGCCCATACCTACCTAGACCAAATTGTCTTTACTTCAGAAAGTGGATACAAAGGATTTGTATGGGGTGTTAGGTTGAGGATAAGGTGAGGTAAGAAGCAAACAACACATGGAATTAATGGCTAGCAATAAGTGTGTGTTGTGGCATGTGGAGATATTTTAGGAATTTATGGAGATCAAGAGTATAAGGGATGGAGAAGAGTGGTATAACCTCCCATCACACACCCCTAGCCATGATGATAATTAGTTATGACATAAATGAGTAGGTTGTGTTGTAGATCCTCTGTAATGGATGATTAACCTTTGAAAGGGAAACCCTTGGTACTACACCCCTTGGCCATCATAACGCATAAGGGTGTAAAGTTGTCACACTTAATACTAGGATGTTTATGGTAGGTTATTAGTACAACACACATGTCGTAGCCATTAATTGTAGGTACAACCTCCACACCAAGGTTATCGAGCCCTTTGTGGAAACAAATAAGGTGATAGTAGGAAGGAAAGAATAGAAAGGAAACCCACAATTAAGGGCTTGACACTCAACTCCCATAATTCATGGTGGCTTTGCATTTGAGTAGGAAAAGCTCTCCCAATCTCTATCCCTGACCATCCTTCTCTCCATTCCCATGTTCATTTTTTTTAGGTTCATAGGTATGTTAGGCAATTCTCTAAACACATGGAGTGAGTAACATCTAGGTGTGTGTGTGAAGCAAGAGGTGACAACTTCACTCTTGGACCTATACTTAATTCACAACTAGTATTAAATGGTAGAAACGTAGTTTGGAGTTGGATTATTCACTATAAGGGCTTCACCAAGAGGCCAGGAAACAAGGGAAATGGCTCACTATGGGTAGGTGCATTGAAGGGGAGGAAGGAAGACATGATCTAATAGAAGGTAACAAGGGTAAAACAAGAGGTTTTAATTTCCTAATGTAAATTTCTCCATGGATGCTCTGTAGAATGAAATTTGTGATTGATGAGTTAAAGGATGAAGTAAAAATGAAGCAATGAGATATCTCACATGTGAAATTATGGCTAAAGTGATAGGTCAAGTACACAACATGAGTAGCTTAAGCACTTAAGAGACCAAGTATTTTCATATGGTAGAAACTTACTAGTTAACAAAGGAAATCATGGCATAAAAAATTACTCCAAAGCTCTAGGAGATACAAGGCCTCAAACATATGATTCACCTATTTGAAAGAAAAATTGAGGTATTTTGAAAGGATTCTTCGATGTTGGTAGATTTCTTAGTCATATTGATGGTGAAGGTTGAAAGACTAATGAGGATGAAGGCTCTTGTGGCCTAGGAGGAACCCATGATGACATCATCACCATCCCTAAAGATCCCCAAGCAATAGATTAGAAACCTAAGGTCGGTACAAAGAAACAATGTAATGCTTGCGCAAAGGAGTAGATTACCCTCAAATTGCTAAGGAGGAAATTCCTCTAACCTTTGTTATTTGAATTTGGCCATCTTTATTTTCCTTTAGATTATGTCTAGCGATAAGGTAGTAGCTCTTAGACTATATTTTTTCAATAAGTATAGCGCTAGCTAGCAGCCCATAGGAATAATAAAACTTTGGATAATCATGTCAAGGAGAGCTTAGTATCTCGAGTGGTAGAACTCCTTTAGGAATAGTGTGTGTTATTTATTTTGGTGTAAATATTAAGAAATAACACCTTTTTTCAATTTTCAAAAAACAATAATATTTGAATATTACATTGAACATTAAACAGTTGTCAAATATATGATATAATCATTGGATGTTAGGGAAGAGGTTTTGTTTTATGTTCACCATGTAATGTGTCATTGAAATGTCACATTGAAGAGTGAGGGCATGGCATAAGTCAACATTCTTTTGTTGGTAGTCCATGTCTCGAGTTCTAACTACTCTTTATGTTCTTTCTCTTTTCCTTAATCATAGAGTTTGCATAAATACAAAATGAAGTAAGTTTATCCAAGCATTTAATGTTAGATTACCGTATGGTCAACATGCATGTAATATTTTAAAGACAAAGTCTAAATGTTCTATGTTTTGGTCTTCTTCACTAGAACCCAACGATACAATTGTTGGTTAGATCATAATTTTTCATTACTTAAAATTGCAATTTTGAATGCATAATGGATTCAACACCTTGAAAATTCCCTTTGGACACTTGAATTGTATAGACTAAACAAATTAATTATGCAATGCCAACAATTTCTGACTGAATTTTGGGTAAAACTGATCAAATAATATGCACGAGAAAAGGTCAAAATGTAGAACATTCAAACTATAATGTTTTCATATCAAACTCTTTAATATACTGGTTATTATAACTATTAGTGATAAACCCCATGGTATATCCATTATGTGAGCACCTTTACTTTTTATAGATGCATGCTAAATGATGTTAGTAATGCAAAAACAATATTGGGAAGCCTTAAATTAAGAATTTTAATAGGGTATAGCTAGAATTAATGCTCAGAATCTCATAATTTATCAATTTTATTGTTGAGTACCTGCCTGGGGTTTCTGTGGTTCATGATGCTTCTAATTTTTCATGGCTCTCGCTCCTACTCCCGTTACTGAATGATCGAAACCTCTCTGTCAAACTGGGCACAATCTCAGTACCCAACTCCAAAATACTTCAAATTCGAGGTACTCTGGCTCCTATACCCAAAAATTCAACAACAATGAAAGCCCAATTCCCTATGTACTGACTTTGTTAAGAATTCATCCTCTCTATAAAAAAGTTTCCCCCCCTTGTTATGGCTTCCTCAACTCCCTTATATGCTCCATTCGACTGTCCTCATCTCTCCACTACCTTTGCACACTATCTTCTCGGCTCCTCCCTACTACTCGCCACTTGCAATGTCTTAGTTTCTCTGTCTCCCTTGTGTTTAGAGTGTATTTATACCTTACGTGATTCATGGATTTTGTACTTGCCATCTTTATTATTTTTCTTTTAATTACATAAGTTCTATATTATGTATTTTTGTTTTGTTTTGTTTAGTTACTATAATGTTTTATGAATATGTTCATTGTTTTATTCATAGTTTTTAATCACTTTATTTAAATATTTAAATAAGTTATTTTATTTATTTAATTAAATTATAAATCAAATAAATTCAATTTATTTTTATTATTTCTTTAATCATATTTATAGATTATATATGTATACGAGTGTATATATTAAAGACATATATTTATTATATCATGGTAAGTTAGGAATTTACTTCGATAATTGATTTATTAAACTATCTTAGATATTTTTCAATATTAGTCGGTATGTATACTAGTGCAGTGCATGCGATGCATGCATATGTAGCTACCGTATGCATGTCTCATATGCATACTAATATTCACATTCTGTTTGTAATTGTAAGAGGGTCGTTACAAATATCCATCATGCATTTTTTTGTTTAACATGTATGTGAATATGTCTTACATTTTGTTCTAATATAGAAATAGATTCAATGCTCTTAACTATTTTTAATATAATTTAACAGATATATTTAGTTACATTTAGATTTAAATAAATATAATTTAATCTAACAAATTAACTAATTAATTAATTAACTAACTAGTTAATAAACTTTCCCTAACTCATGGTCCAGTCTAATTATGTTCTAGTCTAGTTGTTTCCTTTGGTCAAAATTAGTTGTTTCTTTCTAGCCGTTGGGATGATCAGTCTCTCTATTTAATTTGTTGCCAAGATTTGGTTCTTCATCTTGTCCTGGCGATGAACCACACTTGCTGGTTTGAAATGTGTCAACAAATAAATTTTGATGTGATTATCACCGAAAACATCTCTCATAAACGTGTTATGAACCACAAAAACCTCAATTCAATAATATAATTTAATTATGCAAATCAATATTTAGTATACAACCCATCCCTTCAAAACATTCTAATTTCTATTATGTTTATTTTTAATAACAAAAAAATAACAAATTTCATAAAATATTTAAAATATCATTTGAGTAAAATTACATAAACTCATAACTATCTTTAATATAATTATTAACATTTGATATACAACTTCTTTATTAAAAATACTTTTTAATTCCCATTATCTTTATTTTCAATAACAAAAAAATGACAAATTCATAAAAAAAATTAAGTATCACTTAATTACAGTTTCCAACTATTCAAGTACTCATCCCTAGTATCAACAAAGATAGCCCTTTGTTTCATTTTGTCAAACTGAGAGATTCATAAAATATTTGAAGTGTCATCTAATCATAGATGAAATAACTTATGACTTCCCATGCCACTACTCATCACTGGTATTAATAAATTTATAAAAAAAAGAAAAAGAGGGAGGAAAATCACTTTCCATCGCTTTATCTTCCTCGGTTCTTAGAGGGAGAGGCACATGACCTTGTGATTTTATTACTTTGTTGATCTTAAATGGATCTATGTGCACACCATTCCTTAGCTTGCCTTGGGTTAGAATACAGCCTTGGAGGGACAAGTATAGGGATAAGTTTCCCTAGTGTGAGGCCTGTAGGGTACTTTAAGACTCTTCAGAGCAGTTGGAAATAATAGAGCCACAAGGATCTCAAACCCCTTGGCAGAGATGTGCTTGAGCCCTAAATGAATAGTGGCACAACTTGAGGGACTGTGAGTTCCAAGAAGGGGTTGCACTACCTTGGGTTAGGCTTATGGGGTGTGGTTTACTATAGATTGGAGGCTATTGAAGTTTGTTACCTTGGCTTGTTACCTTGTTGGTGCGATTAATCTTACTTGGCTATTGAAATCATTTTTTCCCTCGTGGAGTCATAAACACAACTCAAAGGTGACCCACAACTAAGATATTATGAGTACTGTGGTCTATGGATGTGAGGAGCGTCTGAGGTATGCATCCCATTGGTACTTACTTTAAAATATAAGTGTTTCTAGTTATGTTTATATGTTGTCTATTATGCTTAATTCATGTATTTACACATTTACATCGTTAATGAGATTATATATGTTTACCGTACTTTTAAAGTTATGTGCATGTGTGCATTGCTTGATAGTATAATCAGTACTATGGTTGATATTGAACATTGTTGGGGAATTTTTATTATGGTATCATATATTATGAACCAAATTTAAGGAAACATTTCAGGGCTCAGGTTTGTAGAGATAATAATATTCCCTAATGGGCATTTGTGGGAACCCTCAAGTGTTAAATATTTCATCTTTCATAATTGACAACTAAGTAGATGAAGCAAAATCAATCGTCAAACAAGTCAAGCTAGAGAGATCTATCCCTGCAAAATTAGTTTCCACCTCCACTATATCATGTAAAGCTTAAGTTTGATGGGGAATCAAAGGGAAACTTAGGATTGTCAAATGCAAGAAGGATATTTAAGGATCAGGATAGGAATATAGCTTCCATGTTTGTTAAAAATGTAGACCACAACTCAAAAAATGGGGCTGAACAACAATTCTTATCAGAGGATAACAAATAGAAAACCAAAAAAGCTTTTCAAACTTGATTTTCAAAGGCAGCCCTTAAATGCTCATAATAGCTATGGAAGTTTTTTTTTATGATTTTAACCCAAAAATAATATATCAAGGAATTAGTGTGTCACAATAGATCTATGAAAGTAGAATTGACCTAGAAAATATAGGTGATAATCCCCTCTCATATAAAAGCAATGGGTAACTCTTTGTTGTTTTAGTTGGCCAATGAATGGGTGTCTAAAGAAAATATATTTAATGTATGGATAGGGCTAGAAGCATGCCCATACCTACTTAGACCAAATTGTCATTACTTTAGAAAGTGGATACAAAGGATTTGTATGGGGTGTTAGGTTGAGGATAAGGTGAGGTAAGAAGCACACAACACATGGAATTAATGGCTAGCAATAAGTGTGTGTTGTGGCATGTGGAGCAATTTTAGGAATTTATGGAGAATTGGAGTATAAGGGATGGAGAAGAATGGTATAACCTCCCATCACACACCCCTAGCCATGATGATAATTAGTTATGACATAAATGAGTAGGTTTTGTTGTAGATCCTCTGTAATGGATGATTAACCTTGGAAAGGGAAACCCTTGGTACTACACCCCTTGGCCATCATAACGCATAAGGGTGGAAGGTTGGCACACTTAATACTAGGATGTTTATGGTAGGTTATTAGCACAACACACATGTTGTAGCCATTAATTGTAGGTACAACCTCCACATCAAGGTTATCGAGCCCTTTGTGGAAACAAATAAGGTGATAATAGGAAGGCAAGAATAGAAAGGAAACCCACATTTAACGGCTTGACACTCAACTCCTATAATTCATGGTGACTTTGCATTTGAGTAGGAAAAACTCTCCCAATCTCTATCCCTGACCATCCTTCTCTCCATTCCCATGTTCAATTTCTTTAGGTTCATAGTTGTGTTAGGGAATTCTCTAAACACATGGAGTGAGTAACATCTGGGTGTGGGTGTGAAACAAGAGGCGACAACTTCACTCTTGGACATGTACTTAATTCACAACTAGTATTAAATGGGAGAAACATAGTTTGGAGTTTGATTATTCACTATAATGGCTTCGCCAAGAGGCTAGGGAAAAAGGGAAATGGCTCACTATGAGCAGGTGCATTGACGAGGAGGAAGGAAGCCATGATCTCATAGAAGGTAACAGAGGTAAAACAAGAGGTTTTAATTTTCCTAATGTAAATTTCTCCATGGATGCTCTGTAGAATGAAATTTGTGATTGATGAGTTGAAGGATGAAGTAAAAATGAAGCAATGAGATATCTCACATGTGAAATTATGGCTAAAGTGTTAGGTTAAGTACACAACATGAGTAGCTTAAGAACTTAAGAGACCAAGTAATTTCATATGGTAGAAACTTACTGGTTAACAAAGGAAATCATGGCATAGAAAATTACTCCAAAGCTCTAGGAGATACAAGGCCTCAAACATATGATTCACCTATTCGAAAGAAAAATTGAGGTATTTTGAAAGGTGTCTTCAATGTTGGTATATTTCTTACTCATATTGATGGTGAAGGTTGAAAGACTAACAAGGATGAAGGCTCTTGTGGCTTAGGAGGAACCCATGATGACATCATCATCATCCCTATAGATCCCCGATCAATAGATTAGAAACCTAAGGTTGGTACAAATCAACAACGTAATGCTTGCGCAAAGGAGTAGATTACCCTCAAATTGCTATGGAGGAAATTCCTCTAACCTCTATTATTTGAATATGGTCATCTTTATTTTCCTTTTGATTATGTCTTGTGATAAGGTAGTAGCTCTTAGACTATATTTTTTCAATAAGTATAGCGCTAGCTAGCAACCCATAGGAATAGTAAAACTTTGGATAATCATGTCAAGGAGAGCTTAGTATCTCGAGTGGTAGAACTCCTCTAGGAATAGTGTGTTATTTATTTTGGTGTAAATATTAAGAAATAACACC
This sequence comes from Pinus taeda, assembly GCA_000404065.3. NCBI lineage: Eukaryota > Viridiplantae > Streptophyta > Pinopsida > Pinales > Pinaceae > Pinus > Pinus taeda. The sequence goes on from APFE030333106.1 coordinate 97,788, forward strand.
TTTTTTCAAACATTAAAACATTGCCAAATATATGATATAATCATTGGATGTTAGGGAAGAGGTTTTGTTTTATGTTCACCATATACTATGTCATTGAGATGTCACATTGATGAGTGAGGGCATGGCATAAATCAACATTCTTTTGTTGGTAATCCATGTCTCGAGTTCTAACTACTCTTTATGTTCTTTCTCTATTCCTTAATCATAGAGTTTGCATAAATACAAAATGAAGTAAGTTTATCCAAGCATTTAATGTTAGATTACCATATGGTCAACATGCATGTAAGATTTTAAAGACAAAGTCTAAATGTTCTAAGTTTTGGTCTTCTTCACTAGAACCCAATGATACAATTGTTGGTTAGATCATAATTTTTCATTACTTAAAATTGCAATTTTGAATGCATAATGGATTCAACACCTTGAAAATTCCCTTTGGACACTTCAATTGTATAGACTAAACAACTTAGTTATGCAATGCCAAAAATTTCTGACTAAATTTTGGGTAAAATTGATCAAAGAATATGCATGAGAAAAGGTCAAAATGTAGAACATTCAATCTATAATGCTTTCATATCAAACTCTTTGATATATTGGTTATTATAACTATTAGTGATAAACCCCATGGTATATCCATGTATGTGAGCACCTTTACTTTTTATAAATGCATGCTAAATGATGTTAGTAATGCAAAAACAATATTGTGAAGACCTAAATTAATAATTTTTATAAGGTATAGCTAGAATTAATGCTCAGAATCTCATAATTTATCAATTTGATTGTTGAGTACCTGCCTAGAGTTTCTGTGGTTGATAATGCTTCTAATTTGTCATGGCTCTTAGTCCTACTCTCATTATCGAACGATCAAAACCTCTCTGCCAAACTGGGCACAATCTCAGTACCCAACACCAAAATACTTCAAATTCAAGGTACTCTGGCTCCTATACCCAAAAATTCAAGAATAATGAAAGCCCAATTCCCTATATACTGACTTTGTTAAAAATTCCTCTCTGTAAAAACATTCCCCCCCCCCTTGTTATGGCCTCCTCGACTCCCTTATATGCTCCATTCGACCGTCCTCATCTCTCCATCGCCTTTGCACACTATCTTCTTGGCTCCTCCCTACTACTCGCCACTTGCAATGTCTTAGTTTCTATGTCTCCCTTGCATTTAAAGTGTATTTATACCTTATGTGAGTCATGGATTTTGTACTTACCATATTTATTATTTGTATTTTTCTTTTTTGTTTTGTTTTGTTTAGTTAATATAATGTTTTATGAATATGTTCATTGTTTTATTCATAGTTTTTAATAATTCACTTTATTAAATATTTAAATAAGCTATTTTATTTATTTAATCAAATTATAAATCAAATAAATTCAATTTATATTTTATTATTTCCTTTAGTCATATATATAGATATATATGTATACAAGTGGTATGTAACAAAGACATATATTTATTATATCATGGTAAGTTAGGAATTTACTTCGATAATTGATTTGTTAACCTAACTTAGATATTTTTCAATATTAGTCAGTATGTATACTAGTGCAGTGCATGTGATGCATGCATATGTAGCTACCATATGCATGTCTTATATGCATACTAATGTTCACATTCTATTTGTAATTGTAAGATGGTCGTTACAAATATCCATCATGCATTTTTTTGTTTAACATGTATGTGAATATGTCTTACATGTTGTTCTAAATATAGAAATAGATTCAATGCTCTTAACTATTTTTAATATAATTTAATGGATATATTTAGTTACATTTATATTTAAATAAATATAATTTAATCTAGCAAGGTAACTAATTAATTAATTAACTAACTAGTTAATAAACTTTCCCTAACTCATGGTCCAGTCTAATTTTGTTGTAGTCTAGTTAATTCTAGTTGTTTCCTTTGGTCAAAATTAGTTGTTTCTTTATAGTCGTTGGGATGATCAGTCTCTCTATTTAATTTGTTGCCAGGATTTGGTTCTTCATCTTGTCCTGACGATGAACCACACTTGTTGGTTCGAAATGCGTCGACAAATGAATTTTGATGTGATTATCGCAGAAAACATCTCTCATAAACATGTTATGAATCACAAAAGCCTCAATTCAATAATATAATTTAATTACGCAAATCAATATTTAATATACAACCCATCCCTTCAAAATATTCTAATTTCTATTATGTTTATTTTGAATAACAAAAAAATAACAAATTTCATAAAATATTTAAAATATCACTTGAGTAAAATTACATAAACTCATAACTATCTTTAATATAATTATTAACATTTGATATACAACTTCTTTTTTAAAAATACTTTTTAATTCCCATTATCTTTATTTTGAATAACAAAAAAATGACAAATTCATAAAATGTTTTTAAGTATCGCTTAATTACAGTTTCCAAATATTCAAGTACTCATCCCTAGTATCAACAACGATAACCCTTTACTTCATTGTGTCAAACATAGAGGTTCAAATATTTGAAGTATCATTTAATTAAGATGGCATAACTTATCACTTCTCATGCAACGTTTCATGACTCATATTAATTTAATTAAAAAAAATTCACGAAATCACTTTCCATCTTTAACAACAAAGATATCCCTTTGTTTCATTTTGTCAAACTGAGATATTCATAAAATATTTGAAGTTTCATCTAATCATAGATGAAATAACTTATGACTTCCCATGCCAATTCTCATCACTGGTATTAATAAATTTACAAAAAAAGGAAAAAGAGGGAGGAAAATCAATTTCCATCTCTTTATCTTCCTCACTTCTTAGAGGGAGAGGCACATGACCTTGTGATTCTATTACTTTGTTGATCCTAATGGATCTATGTGCACACCATTCCTTAGCTTGCCTTGGGTTAGAATAGAGCCTTGGAGGGACAAGTATAGGGATAAGTTTCCCTAGTGTGAGGCCTATAGCGTACTTTAAGACTCATCAGAGCAGTTGGAAATCCTAGAGCCACAAGGATCTCAAACCCCTTGGCAGACATGTGCTTGAGCCCTAAACAGATAGTGGCACAACTTGAGGGACAATGAGTGCCAAGAAGGGGGTGCACTACCTTGGGTTAGGCTTATGAGGTGTGATTTACTATAGATTGGAGGCTATTGAATTTTGGTACCTTGGCTTGTTACCTTGTTGGTGTGGTTATGTACCTTACCTGGCTATAGAAATCCTTTTTTCCCTCTTGGAGTCATAACCACAACTCAAAGGTGACCCACAACTAAGGTATTATGAGTATTGTGGTCTATGGATGTGAGGAGCATCTGAGGTATGCATCCAACTGGTACTTACTTTAAAATATAAGTGTTTCTACTTATGTTTATATGTTGTCTATTATGCTTAATTCATGTATTTACACATGTACATGGTTAATGAGATTATATATGTTTACCATACTTTTATGGTTATGTGCATGTGTGCATTGCTTGATAGTATAATTAGTACTATGGTTGATATTGAACATTGTTGGGGAATTTTTATTATGGTATCATATATTATGAACCAAATTTAAGGAAAAATTTCAGTGCTCAAGTTTGTAGAGATAATAATATTCCCTAATGGGCAGTTGTTTGTAGAGATAATAATATTCCCTAATGGGCAATTGTGGGAACCCTCAAGTGTTAAATTTTTCATCTTTCATAATTGAAAACTAAGTAGATGCAACAAAATCAATCCTCAAACAAGTCAATCTAGAGATATCTATCCCTGCAAAATTGGTTTCCACCTCCACTATATCATGTAAAGCTTAACTTTGATGGGGAATCAAAGGGAAACATAGGATTGTCAAATGCAAGAAAGATATTTAAGGATCAGGATAGGAATATAGCTTCCATGTTTGTTAAAAAATTAGGCCACAACTCAAAGAATGGGGTTGAACAACAATTCTTATCAGAGGATAACAAATAAAAAACCAAAAAATCTTTTCAAACTTGGTTTTCAAAGGCAACCATTAACTGCTCATAATAGCTATGGATTTTTTTTTTAATGATTTTAGCCCAAAAATAATATATCAAGGAACTAGTGTGTCACAACAGATCTATGAAAGTAGAATTGACCTAGAAAATACAGGTGATAATCCCCTCTCATATAAAAGCAACGGGTAACTCTTTGGTGGATTGATTAGCCAATGAATGGGTGTCCAAAGAAAATATACTTAATGTATGGATAGGACTAGAAGCATGCCCATACCTACTTAGACCAAATTGTCTTTGCTTTAGAAAGTGGATACAAAGGATTTGTATGGGGTGTTAGGTTGAGGATAAGGTGAGGTAAGAAGCACACAACACATGGAATTAATGGCTAGAAATAAGTGTGTGTTGTGGCATGTGGAGCAATTTTAGGAATTTATGGAGATCAAGAGTATAAGGGATGGAGAAGGGTGGTATAACCTCCCATCACACACCCTTAGCCATGATGATAATTAATTATGACATAAATGAGTAGGTTCTGTTGTATATCCTCTGTAATGGATGATTAACCTTGGAAAGGGAAACCCTTGGTACTACACCCCTTGGTCATCATAACACATAAGGGTGGAAGGTTGGCACACTTAATACTAGGATGTTTATGGTAGGTTATTAGTACAACACACATGTCGTAGCCATTAATTGTAGGTGCAACCTCCACACCAAGGTTACCGAGCCCTTTGTGGAAACAAATAAGGTGATAGTAGGAAGGCAAGAATATAAATGAAACCCACAGTTAAGGGCTTGACACTCAACTCCCATAATTCATGGTGGCTTTTCATTTGAGTAGGAAAAACTCTCCTAATCTCTATCCTTGACCATCCTTCTCTCCATTCCCATGTTCAATTTTTTTAGGTTCATAGGTGGGTTAGGGAATTCTCTAAACACATGGAGTGAGTAACATCTAGGTGTGGGTGTGAAGCAAGAGGCGACAACTTCACTCTTCGACCTATACTTAATTCACAACTAGTATTAAATGGGAGAAACATAGTTTGGAGTTGGATTATTCACTATAATGGCTTCGCCAAGAGGCCAAGAAACAAGGGAAATGGCTCACTATGAACTTGTTCATTGAAGGGGAGGAATGAAGCCATGATCTCATAGAAGGTAAGAAGGGTAAAACAAGAGGTTTTAATTTCCTATTGTAAATTTCTCCATGGATGCTTTGTAGAATGGAATTTGTGATTGATGAGTTGAAGGATGAAGTAAAAATGAAGCTATGAGATATCTCACATGTGAAATTATGGCTAAAGTGATAGGTTAAGTACACAACATGAGTAGTTTAAGCACTTAAGAGACCAAGTACTTTCATATCGTACAAACTTACTGGTTAACAGAGGAAATCATGGCATATAAAATTACTCCAAAGCTCTAGGAGATACAAGGCCTCAAACATATGATTCACCTATTCGAAAGAAAAATTGAGGTATTTTGAAAGGAGTCTTTAATGTTGGTAGATTTCTTACTCATATTGATGGTGAAGGTTGAAAAACTAATGAGGATGAAGGCTCTTATGGCTAAGGAGGAACCCATGATGACAACATCATCATCCCTAAAGTTCCCTAACCAATAGACTAGAAACCTAAGGTCGGTACAAAGAAACAACATAATGCTTGAGCAAAGGAGTAGATTACCCTCAAATTTCTATGGAGGAAATTCCTCTAACCTCTGTTATTTGAATATGGTCATCTTTATTTTCCTTTTGATTATGTCTTGCGATAAGGTAATAGCTCTTAGATTATATTTTTTGAATAAATATAGTGCTAGCTAGTAGCCCATAGGAATAATAAAACTTTGGGTAATCATGTCAAGGAGAGCTTAGTATCTCGAGTGGTAGAACTCCTTTAGGAATAGTGTGTGTTATTTATTTTAGTGTAAATATTAAGAAATAAGACCTTTTTTCAATTTTCAAAAAATAATAATATTTCAATGTTGAACATTAAAACATTGTCAAATATATGATATAATCATTGGATGTTAGGGAAGAGGTTTTGTTTTATGTTCACCATATAATGTGTCGTTGAAATGTCACATTGAAGAGTGAGGGCATGGCATAAGTCAACATTCTTTTGTTGGGAGTCGATGTCCTGAGTTCTAACTACTCTTTATGTTCTTTCTCTATTCCTTAATCATAAAGTTTGCATAAATACAAAATGAAGTAAGTTTATCCAAGCATTTAATGTTAGATTACTGTATGGTCAACATGCATGTAAGATTTTAAAGACAAAGTCTAAATGTTCTATGTTTCGGTCTTATTCACTAGAACCCAACGATACAATTCTTGGTTAGATCATAATTTTTCATTACTTAAAATTGCAATTTTGAATGCATAATGGATTCAACACCTTGAAAATTCCCTTTGGACACTTGAATTGTATAGACTAAACAACTTAATTGTGCAATGCCAACAATTTTTGACTGAATTTTGGGTAAAATTGATCAAAGAATATGCATGAGAAAAGGTCAAAATGTAGAACATTCAAACTATAATGTTTTCATATCAAACTCTTTGATATATTGATTATTATAACTATTAGTGATAAACCCCATGGTATATCCATGTATGTGAGCACCTTTACTTTTTATTAATGCATGCTAAATGATGTTAGTAATGCAAAAACAATATTGGGAAGCCCTAAATTAAGAAGTTTAATAGGGTATAGCTAGAATTAATGCTCAGAATCTCATAATTTATGAATTTGATTGTTTAGTACCTACCTGGGGTTTCTGTGGTTGATGATGCTTCTAATTTGTTGTGGCTCTCGCTCCTACTCCCATTACCGAACGATCAAAACCTCTCTGCCAAACTAGGCACAATCTCAGTACCCAACTCCAAAGTACTTCAAATTCAAGGTACTCTAGCTCCTATACCGAAAAATTCAAGAACAATGAAAGCCCAATTCCATATGTACTAACTTTGTTAAGAATTCCTCATCCTTGTAAAAACATTTTCCCCCCTTTTATGGCCTCCTCGACTCCTTATATGCTCCATTCAACTGTCCTCATCTCTCCACCGCCTTTGCACGCTATCTTCTCGGCTCCTCTCTACTACTTGCCACTTGCAATGTCGTAGTTTCTCTGTCTCACTTGCATTTAAAGTGTATTTATACCTTACGTGATTCATGGATTTTGTACTTGCTATCTTTATTATTTTTCTTTTAATTACATAAGTTCTATATTATGTCTTTTCGTTTTGTTTTATTTAGTTAATATAATGTTTTATGAATATGTTCATTATTTTATTCACGGTTTTTTATAAATCACTTTATTAAATATTTAAATAAGCTATTTTATTTATTTAATCTATATTATAAATCAAATAAATTCAATTTATATTTTATTATTTCCTTTAATCATATATATAGATATATATGTATACGAATGTATACTAGTGCAGTGCAGTGCATACGATGCATGCATATGTAGCTACCGTATGCATGTCTCATATGCATACTAATATTCACATTCTGTTTGTAATTGTAAGAGGGTCGTTACAAATATCCATCATGCATTTTTTTGTTTAACATGTATGTGAATATGTCTTACATGTTGTTCTAAATATAGAAATAGATTCAATGCTCTTAACTATTTTTAATATAATTTAACGGATCTATTTAGTTACATTTAGATTTAAATAAATATAATTTAATCTAACAAATTAACTAATTAATTAATTAACTAACTAGTTAACAAACTTTCCCTAACTCATGGTCCAGTGTAATTTTGTTGTAGTCCAGTTAATTCTAGTTGTTTTCTTTGGTCAAAATTAGTTGTTTCTTTCTAGCCATTGGGATGATCAGTCTCTCTATTTAATTTCTTGCGAGGATTTGGTTCTTCATCTTATCCTGAGGATGAACCACACTTCTGGTTCGAAATGCATCAACAAATGAATTTTGATGTGATTATCGCCAAAAACATCTCTCATAAGCGTGTTATAAACCTCAATTCAATAATATAATTTAATTATGCAAATCAATATTTAATATATAGCCCATCCCTTCAAAATATTCTAATTCTTATTATGTTTATTTTGAATAACAAAAAAATAACAAATTTCATAAAATATTTAAAATATCACTTAAGTAAAATTACATAGACTCATAACTATCTTTAATATAATTATTAACATTTGATATACAACTTCCCCATTAAAAAAAAATAATTCCCATTATCTCTATTTTGAATAACAAAAAAATGACAAATTCATAAAATGGTTTAAGTATCGCTTATTACAATTTCCAACTATTCGAACAACTCATCCCTAGTATCAACAAAGATAGCCCTTTACTTCATTGTGTCAAACTTAGAGGTTCAAATATTTGAAGTATCATTTAATTAAGATGGCATAACTTATCACTTCCCATGCAACTTTTCATGACTCGTATTAATTTAATTAAAAAAACACGAAAATCACTTTCCATCTCTAACAACAAAGATAGCCCTTTGTTTCATTCTGTCAAATTGAGAGATTCATAAAATATTTGAAGTGTCATCTAATCATAGTTGAAATAACTTATGACTTCCCATCCCACTGCTGTATTAATAAATTAAAAAAGAAAAAAGAAAAAGAGGGAGGAAAATCACTTTCCATCTTTAACAACAAAGATAGGCCTTTGCTTCATTTTGTCAAACTTAAGAGATGAGCCCATTTGTTAAAAGACAAATAGCAATGATGGCCAAGATTGTAGTTGTTGAAGTGTTTTAGATCACATGGACCCCATAACTTAGATTGTATTGATTTATCTAATTAGATTGGTGGGTCCCATGCAGAGAAATGGCTCCCTCCCTCCCTTTAGTTAGCTATCTCCCTGACATTCTAATGATATTAAAGTGTGGTGTGGGGGTTGGGGGAGGACCATGTGGAGGCTCGTGGCATTATCCTTGTGGGCATAGGCGATAGATTATGTATTAACATTTGAAGCAGGCATTAGTTAATTAATGGAAGCAGCAGCAGGGTCCGTGAGGTCAAGTCAATCGAGTGGAAAAAGGTAAGTGGGGCCCACGTCATTGGCGCTTTCTGGCGTGGGGTTCTTGACGGCAAGCCGCTGCAAGCTTGTCGTAATGATGAAGATCTGTGCAAAAGAAAATAAAGTATGTACACAACCCAGAGGGAGAAGAAAGGGCGAAAGTCTCTGGTGGTGGGGCCGGGGACCGCGCTCGCTGCTGGCGTGGCCAGCCGCTAGTAAGGCGCACGGGCAGTAGCAGTGGTACCCATTTTCCCTAATCAGACCAGGAAACCGACACCACATATCTTAATACTATCTCCTTCGTCTGACAATGTTGTTGATCATGTTCCCCGAGGGGGGGACACACTGTGTCACAGTGCGCGCTCTCCACCAATGGCGGCCTCGGCACTGACAGTGACCCGCTCCAAAGATGCTACGGGAGACCGTCGGAGCCCATCATGCTGTCAAAATCAAAGGGAACATTTTCTGAAACGGCTGATTCCCCCTATCTCAGCCGTCCGATCCGCCTCGCGTTATGGCAGATGCTGGCGGTGCAGGCGTTCTCCAGGTAGATCGCTCCTCAGTCCTCTCCTATTATACCTACCTGTGAGTTTACATGTCTGTATCTATCTATTATTTTTTATAATGCCGCCTCGGCCTTTGGAAAATTGCCTCGGTTCAATTGAAGGGCATGTCCCTGTCCATTCTATTTCTGACTCTCCGACTTGTCCTCCCTCCCTCCCGTTAACATTTGATTACCTACTGTCTGTATGGATGAATGGATTTACTTACCGAGGCAGCCATTTGAATACCCGCTGCCACGCACTGGTTCGGCCGGATGCATGCATAATACAGGCTCACGGTCATGTTCAGTCAAAAGGCAGGAAGGAAAAGAAAGATGAAGGGCGACGGAAATGGAGGCGGGTGCCAAGGACTGTCGGAGGGTAATAATGAGCGTCCCAACGCGCAAATACCAAATCTCAATAATAGAACTGTGAAGTTACTGTGAACTGTGTTCGCGTCACAGTAATTTTCAATTATTCGAGTTTTGTTGGGTAGTCTAGTTGGTTGAGCTTTTGCTTTAGCTTTTTGTGAATAATAGAATTCTGAAGTAAGTGTGAATTGTGTACTCTTTTTTCTCCTTAGTAATTTCTAATTGTCAGGGTTTTGATGAATAATCTAGTGGGTTGAAGCTTCCACTTTAGCCTTAGGTTAATAATAGAATCTTCTCGATAAAATAATTAGTAACTTCTAATTATCCAAGTTTTGTTGGGTAGTTTAGTTGGTTGAAATTTTGGCTTTAGCTTTCTATCAATAATAGCACTCTCAATAAAATAATTAGTAACTTCCAATTATCCAAGTTTTGATAGGTAGTCTAGTTGGTTGAAGCTTTGGCCTTAACCCTTTGTCAATAATACCACTGTGAACTGTGTTCATGTCCCTCCCAATAAAATAACTCATAACTAGTTTTGATGGGCACTAGTAACTTCCAATTCTCTGAGTTTTGATGGGTAGCCCTGTGGGTTGAAGCTTTAGCCTTAACTCTTTATCAATAATAGAATTGTGAAGTTATTGTGAACTGTGTTCCTATTCCTCCTAATAAAATAACTAGTAACTTCCACTTATCCCAGTGTTGTTGGGTAGTCTAGTTGGTTGAAGCTTTCGCCTTAACCCTCTCTGAATAATAGAACTGTGAAGTTATTGTGAACTGTGTTCGTGTTCTTCTCAATAAAATAACTAGTAACTTTCAATTATTCAAGTTTTGATGGGTAGTCCAATTAGTTGAAACTTTCATCTTAGCCTTCTATCATAGAGCACAAGTTCAATTCTCTTTAAATCCATTAAAATCGGACCCAAACACTTGAATCATCCACTAAACTTGAAACCCCTTCATGTAGGTCCACCTAGAAATATGAAGTGGTCTAATGAGGCGGAGGAATTGCCCGGACAGCCAAAAGTGGTCGGAATGTGGGCAAAAAAAATTCAAAAAATCTTGCAGAAGTAGTGTTTGAATATGTTTTTGATGGTGGAAATAGATTCAGCACCATAAAAACATCTAGGACACCTAGGATTTTGAAATTTAACAACTATAATTTGTATTTACAATAATCCTGACTGGAATTTCTCTAAATATAACTTGAATTTCTATAACTTTCCTAACAACTCCTCCGGCGTGTTAAACTAACCTTAGAAATATTGCTTTAAAAAACACAAAAACGAAACTAACGTTTGCTTTAAAAAACACAAAAACGAAACTAACGTCCAATTATCCGGATGGTGCGTACCTAAGGGAGGCCACATAGGGTCCGGCACTAGTACTGGTAGGGTATGGCGCGGCACGATGGCCGAGAGCACAGAGCAGAATAGTTGGCCCCACGGCATCTCCAACTTGTGTCACATCCGGCTTTGGAGTACGCCATTTCTTTTCTGTTAATTTCTCGGTTCATCTGGTTTGCGACCAGAAGAAGAAGAACCAGTGAATGGGCGTGGAATATGAATGAGAGATCGAATCAAGGAGTGCCCGTGGAATATGAATCTGGCGACATAGAAGCAGGGAGTGGTCGTGTTATCTGAATATGAATAGTAACAGAGGGTCACGTGTCTGCCTTGCCGCGGATAATTCACCTTTCGATACCATTATTTATTTACTCCCTACTCTGCTTTACTTTTATCACGCACTTCGTATTGTATGTGAGTAAATAATGGTTTGCTTTATGAGGCCTGACCAGTCAAAGATACCACCGAGCTACATGCCAAGCTCCATGTTCGTCTATATCTCCTGCTGGAGCGTATTAATCCACGCTAGCAGCAAAGGCGATACCACGGTGCTAGAACGATACCACGGTGCTAGAACGATCAGGTGGTTATATGCCGCATGCTAATAAATGTCATGTATAGAGCCCCCACACCATGGATTTTAGATAGGCAAGTACGATGACACTTGGAAGGGGCGATATGATGACACTTACATGGTCTATATCAATAATGAATGGTTTAGGTTGAGCTTCTATGGAATATTGATATTTTCAATAATAACATATTATAAAGAGATTGTTTTTCAGATTAATTACATTAAACATATTAGGATAAAGATGGTGTAAGACTTGGTTTAACTTGAATTTAGATGTTTTTTGTCAATATTTCCTTTATAGTTGGCTCACACCATCAATTCCTCCCCATGAGATTTGAACAATAATAACATATCATGATTAAGATTGTGCAAGACTTGGACCACCTTGGATGCCCCTTGGGACAATATAACCTCCACAGTTAGCTCACAACATCAACTCGTACCCATGAGATTTAAACTCGTGCCCTAATGGGGAATAAACCTTATTATGTCTGTCTTATCGCTTTTGCTATATGTGAGACAACCCTTTGTCCATCTACATGACATACAATTCCAAGATAAATGTCAAGCCACATCAAAACCCCATTGAATGGGCTTTATCTTTCACAGAATGAGTATACCTTCCTCCCTCCCTTAGATATTATCTCTTGCTAAGTGAAAAAATTGAACATTACAAACTCTTCATTTGGATCCAAATTTACGAAAAAAGGTAAACTAGTTACATGTGCATTACAGAGGCAATGTGCCATGGATTTGCAATCTGCCCGAACTTTTCTTTGTGACTTGGATCTAGCCCAAGTGGTTTCAATGCTTGAGCTCATGCAACACTACCTTGCCTTAGCCGCGGGATCTTGGCCAACCTACACCCACTACAACTAAATTATGCCTCTTATCTTAAGGTGTACCCATAACTTCATGTCAAGCTATAACAAGTTAGAAGCACAGTTAAGTGTAACACAACCTAGTTCATCCATTAATACACGTGTCTAAACACAACCTTAACACATCTCAGTGATACTTAACACTTAGCCAATACATAGTAATGTAAGTGTTAGCACTTTGTAAGGGGGCTCCCTCACTAGTAAATATCTAAAGATGATTACCCTAAAGCTCAATGACTACAAAGACCAGATCTGGAAGAACCTTGGAATTGATGACAATTGTTGGGAGGATTAAGAAAAGGCCACAGAGGAATGAAACCATTAGCATATTTCAAATTCTCAAACCTATAACATTAGTGCATACATGAGCACCGGTAAAGACAGAGTCAAGGTAGGTACATGCTTCAAATAGACATCAATTGTAGTATAGCGGAAAGAAAGAAACACATAACAAGATTCAATCAAATGGAATAGAGAAAATTCTAAATTCTATCACATACTTTTTGATCAAATATTTAGAAGAACAAGGTTAAAAGAGCAAGACTGAATTTTAGCATGTATGAGGATCAACAATCAACCATAGCACTAAAAGGTGAATTCTAGAAATTGCTTTACAAATACACTTTAGAATGAGACAACAATAACATTTAAAGAAAACAACAATAAAACATTTAAATTGAATATTTGCATGGAAGAAAAACAATTACTTGAAAGGGACATACCACATGAATCTATGCAACTAGTGACAAACTCTGAACTTAAGACTTTACTCAATAGCTAGCAATTCACATTCACGGGGCCTATTTCTTGATTCCAACCAAACCTTTATTCATAGTTCTTGTGGCCTTAAATACATTTTCAACACAACAAACCCATATGACCAGATACATTCCATGTCTTATCTATTGAGTGGATCGAATCAAACTAACTTAGCAACATCATGTTTTTTTAACAAGAGAAACTAAACAAAGCTAACATAAACAATGCAATTTTTTATCCTTAAAAAACACAAAGTGGTTTATCCTATCTCCAAGCTAATGGCCTATCAATTCAATTTATCTTTACCACTAGAATCACAATAGAAAAGTCGAAATCTGATGAGTTGGAGTAGTACCCATCTGATGTATCTTTCCATATGTGCAAAGCTTAAAATTGCCCAATTAGCACTTGTGCAACAAAATTTCAAATTTATGGTTTTGGTGTCATTTCCCGCTCTAAAAAAAATGTAATGTAAATTAATTCATTACATATATATTATGACTCACAACATGCATCAAACATACCAAAATTTGAATTTACAAATCAGATTTCAAAACAAATTTCAGAATTCTGGCAGCAAGAAATTGTGAAAATTAGTCTCCAAGTTACACTTGTAATTCCAGAAATATACCACCTACCTAAAACATGAGATAGGTTTTTGTATATAAACTTGGTTTTGAGATAAACCTCTCTTATTTTCCTCAAATTCTTCCCTAGTTCCTCAGAATATGTTCCCCAAAATCATTATTAAAATAATCAATTACACAGTATGAAAAATAGGCTTTAAAGATGCAGTTGAATCTCCTAATCCATAGCACCTGTACAAAAATTGTAGGAGTTTTTTTTTCTTTGACCCATCCTGGACAAAAACCTCTTCTTTGTTTTTCCAAAATTCATCTCCAATTGGTCGAAAATCGCTTTTTAAAATGGTAGCTAAAACAATCACTTTGCATAGCAATATGTGGCAGACCTCCAAGCTTTGACCAACCACTAACCTCCTTTGCACTTTTTCTTCCATTCTAGAGTCTACATATTGACTGTGCAGGACTTATAAACCCCCCTAACACAAAATATGTGCCAAGAAGACTGAGAATGCATACACGGTGAAACCGGGTATTTTGCGCAATAGTGGTGCAACGACTGTGCAATTTTAAGATTGGGTAGCACTTGCGCAACAACCTTCTACAATGATGATCCACTCAATTTGTCAATAGTATACTTTACGGTTTCAATCCTTGAACTTGTGTATTAACGTTGTGCTCTATGAAATAAGTGCAATTTGCATGAGTGAACAGTGAGATGAGAAGAGGGCGGCAGGAAAATTTGAATTGTGCCTTTGAGTTCTGTCTTTTGTGTAATCATTAATCTGGTCACCTTCTCACTTGATTGATTAAAATTTTCTCCTTCTTGACTTGTCATGAGTGTAGGGGTTATGGGAAATGATTAATTTTAGGGGTATGATAAATAATGATTAGGCATGACGGTGTGTAGTGATGGTAAGAGTGAATATGAGAAAGTAGATAGTAATGTTTACAGGATAGGTTTGGAATGGAAGGTGGGAGGGGTATGCAAATGTATGTGAGATGGGACTGAAGTGGTGTATGTATGGAGGGAAGGGAAATAGAGTATGGGATGGGAATATAAAGGGGGGGAAACAAAATAAGAATAAAAGTATAGATCATAATTGGTGGAATATTTTAATGACTAGACCTCATAACCAACATAACCTTAGACTGACACAAATTCATTTTGAATGGTTCTTATCAATGAAGACTGACACAAATTTTCCTTTAACCCTGATTGACTTTACAAACATGTGACCTCATAACACCCACTGACTTAGACTTTCCCAACTCCAATGATGTCGGACAATGACTTTGAGACTATGAAAACAACAGTAGTCATAGGCCAGACTGTTGCTAACTGAAAATGAATGAATAAGGAAAATACATTTGACGTAAAAAAATCCTAGGACCCTAACAGTAAGGAACATAAACATTGAATGATCGTACTGCATCCACAACACACAAGCATGGGCGACACCCAAGGTAGGTTCCTTAACATCATATAATATGAAGAATGTTTATAAAGTATAAAAAAGGAGTGCTACCAACTACCTACAACTCTTTTGTAAACTACAATTACACTATGCAAGAACCCTATGAGAACCATAAAACCAACCCCTAAAGCAAAGGGTCGTTGTAGCCTCTTACTTGAAACTATGTTACAAACATGTAAAGGATATAAGCCAAGTAGCCTTTTTCCAATTACCCAACAAACTTACATAATCTAGCCTCGTTTGGAAACCATAGGTTTTTATCCTATTGGTCTTATCTTAATCTTTCTCTCTCTTAGTAATCACAATTCGTAAGTTATTATGCCAAACCCTGAACTTGGCTCAATCACATAACTCCTTGCACTTCTTGAGTAACATAATTGGTACCTTCTATTATCACTTATGATACAAACTACTTCTTGAAAACACCATTCTCCCATCTCTCTTCTTGAAACCAAATATTTCACCCTTCTTCTTTACTCTAATACCATTATCCTCATGGTCCTATTACCAACTAATTAATGCATGCATATATGACAATGCTACCCATGTAAACACAAATAATCAATTATAATTTCAAATGCATACTTATGCATGCAAATAGTGCACCATACAATTCATAACATTACTAGCATTAAATGTTAGAAACATTGAACAATACTGGGGGGGTGAATCATTATTGTGCTCTATGATAAACTTATACCAAATTTTGCCTTTCTTTACATGTTTACTAAATCATCATTCATTAGTCAACAAAAAATTAAACATTAACAGATCATAACATGTGAATCATATGGGCATAAACCAAATAAACATAAGAAACAAAAATGCAAATAACTATGAACAAAAATAATCACAACACATCAATCATACACATGAGGATACTGGATGTAAGGTGGAAACCACAAGGGTAAAAACCACCATCAAAAAATAGTCTTCATCGTCATTTATTTTATTATCATAAAATTATTTTACATCTAATTCGTTGGCCACCACTAATGTCCTAGCCACAACTTGCCAATCATGTAAGCTTCTACTCACTCCAGACAAAAAATTGTATGAACTTTGCAGTCCACCACTTGTAGGAAGCCACCATTCCCTTGACTTTTTAAGCTACCACCTACAGGAAGCCACCACTCCCTCGAATTTGTAGGCCACCGCTTGTTGGAAGCCACTACTCCTAATAAGTCTCGCCCAACCACCACTGGACTATCCAACCACCACTCCCAAGTTCTCAGGCTACTACCTGAAGGATGCCACTACACCCTGGATACGTAAGCCACCACTCACCACACTGAAGGCCCAAACTTTCAATCTCTCATGCAGACCACATTTCAAAATATTTCACATTGGATCCATGATCTCTACATACAAATGCTTGTGAGGCTCATTTCGTCCATTTTCATACTCGACTCGCAATAACAATATGCCCATACATCCAACATTAAATACATGCTCTCCAACATATTTTTTGCAACACAACCTCGATCAATACATTATTCGATCAACCAAATGCAATCTTCACAACTGAATCAAACTCCTGCAAACAATCACCAATTTGCATACATTTTCTACACAATCTCAACCAAAATATGCTCAACAAAATCAAACCCTACAAAAACACATAATGACAATCTGATCTACTCACTCAACCATAAATAAAAGCTCTAACATCCATATAAAAACTCATATACTGAAGCTATAACAAATAACCCTCCAATAAAACTCCTGCAAATAAACACATCAACAATCTAAACTTTGATATGAAGTCTCTATTGCAACAGATACAAAAATATCTCTCCTTTCCATATCAACAACAACTAGGATCCACAATCTGCAACACAAATATGTTAAACATATAGATTTATTATAACTCCATCATCCTCTAAAATATGCTCCAAAACTGAGCTATGATCTATTCTCTAACTTTGCCTTCATATAGCACACATTCTCCCACAATCCAACCTCTTATATTGCACTCTCCGACCTTTTTATCATTGATGAAGGATGCAATCAATACATGTCACTAATCCTCATTCTCTTGAATTAATCAACTTCTACAATGATGGTTAACTCAAGTCAACTCTATCCACCAAAAACCAAGTGAAAAACCATAGTAAAAACCCATAAAATAATCTGAGCACACACATTTTTTGAAGAACTTCACCTACAGGACGTATACACAAATTTACTGAAGGAAAGTAGCGTATGTATGTGAATTTTCCACACAAGAGTAGCATATATATTGCAAAACATAGACTTTTGCAATCTATTCCAACCAAATCTGCCACACCTGCATCATATGTTTCAATACACTTGTAGGCACCTTGCCAACTATCAGAAACACCTCAGTAACATGTCATCAACCTCTAATCATCACGACAACGCCTCCAAACTCATTGACATCAATGGCAACACAAATTCCTCAAACTGGCTCCCAAAGAAGACATCCTAGGTTGAATGCCATCAACAATTGACTCCATAACTAACTTCTTGGCAGACACTTTAGGTTGAAATACTAGGTTGACAAGACATCATCATAAAGCCAACACCTTTGTAAACCAACAAGATCATAAGGGCCACCACTATTAGGTTGAGATGTTAGGTCAACATCAATGGCAACACTATGAGACAACATGTTCAACATTAAATCAAGAAAATGACAATTAAACATTAATGTTTATCCTTAGAAAAATAAGCACTAGTTGGTTGTAGATGAAGGATGTTCCACCCAATTGTAGGTTTTCTATTACATGTACTCATTTTGCAAAAGGGCCACCCTTAAATTAAGGTTCTGGGTCCTCAACAATAAATTTACTCAATTCTTATGGTTGGCTCTAATTCTCTCACCCAACACAATTCTCCCAAAATTCATAACATATTATCTTCTACAATGATTTCAATCCACAAGCTCTCTTTCCCATTTAACTTGCACAACCCAATTAATGAGATACCCTTTTATAGCATGTAGCCCCTTCGGCTATCCCACTTTCCCCTAGGGATCTAACATAAGTCACCCATAAAATCTCTCTATGGGGGACCTCATGAATTCTCAATTGTAATGGAGTTTCCTCAATGATAAAAATATCTCATGCACATGGATACAATTTCCACAACTTTCATAACAACCAGCACCCATTTTGTCACAGTTTTGGTAGCGTAAGCTATTCTGATAGCCTTAAGTAAGAATGAACAGAAAAAAAATCCATCCGTCAATCAAAAGTCAAGTGTTATATTTGCAAGTCCCTAACTTGCCACTTGGCTTCTTAAGAATCCCCACATAGCTCACTTAGGAATTAATCCCAAGATTAGCATAATTTAGGATAATATGAGATAAGGGTTTATGCTTATGATTAAATTAATATTATTTAATTTTGGACCCCTTTTCAGCCCCAAGCCCCCTTTCATTCATCTCACATGGAATCATAGCCCCCCATGTTTCTCATCCTTCTTTATATGTAGCTAGTGATGGATTCTTTTATTATTCAATGTATATTTACATTTTTACATCATTAATTGGTTCTTAACATTTCCTCATATACACATTTATACATTACTAATATGGGGAAAAAATTTGGGTGTTACACCTTGCGAATTATCTCTTACTTCTTATAACTTCTTATTTCTTAGCACTATGAAGCATCCTCCTTTTTATATGAGTTTGCAATGCACTTGTACGCCCCTTCATTCCAATGTGGACCCAAGTTCCGAAATAACCAACTTGGTTCCCTTTACTGACTTACCCATCAACTATCCATCAAATCATTCAAAGTGGTGCTAGATTATTTTAGGTTGTCCCAACTCTGCCTAAGTCCTCCAATTTTCTTAATTCATCAATCCAACCATGCCCAAGCGTGCTCAAGTGCACCTAGGTGTGTGTAGTGTATCTAGTTACATCTCAAATCATCCAAAGGAAACTCTATCCAACTCATCCCAAGTGTGCCCTATTCATCTAATTTTGCAGGACTATAACCAAACCATTTGAGTCTATCTAACTATACCTAAGTGCATCTAACAATGCGCCTAAATGCATCTAGTGGACGTGCACCCAATGAGAATCTCACATTTGTAATCTACAACTGCTTGTTCCCAAGGCAGTTCAACTCCCTATTGCAACCCCTAAGTGTGGTTTTTCCAACTTTGTTAGTCCGTATCTATTCCAAGTACCAAATTCATAGGGATTTCTAAGACATAATTTTCTAGCATGCAAGGTGTAGTTCTATGGCTGAGGTTTCTTGTGACAAACTTGTTTTCCTTCCCTAGCTAAGTTATTTTACAACCTTCTCTTGGTGCATCTGATAGGTTTGAGTTGCCACTATCTATAATGCACCTTTCCTATAAGCAAGAGCTCCCTTCTTTTCCATGGTGTGCCTTGCTAATGGGACAATGCACCCAAAACTAAATTTTCAAATGAATTAACCTTTTATCATGTCCATCCACCCCAGCCATTGATCACCAAGGTGATCATGTAGTGGAGGTGCCTAAGTCACTGAAGGTAAAGGCCTTACATCATCCCCTAGTAAATTCACTATCATCCTTGATAACATCCTCAAGAAATTTTTATCCTCAAGTTTTTTGTCTAGATCTATGCATTTTTCCATAATCAACTCTTGCAAATTCTTTTCACCTTTCATGTAAGAGTTTTCATGTAATTTCTCTTTCTTCAATTTCTTCCTCTAGATAAGTGCCTTTCCCACATTCTACCAAAATTGCTTCTTGTTGTTGTGGCTACAATATGATCCAATAATATTATAACAACCTACTACTCCTACATTTGCAATCCAACCTTCATCAAGAATATTGTCAATATATCTAATGATGAAAAGAAAATCTTGGGGTATCCCAAAATCTCTTTTCATGTAAAAATTCTGAATCTTGACCTGTGGGTTATGACCCGCAATCTAAACAAAACAACAATAAAATCCATCAATATGCTGGTACTTATATTTATACAAAGAAAATATATAATAACATCGATTCATGTAAATCGATCTGTCTTCATCCGTCGAATCAACAACACTTCATTTCCAGGTCCGAGCAATGTTCTGCAATTACAATTCTCATCATCAAACGTACAACGGGAATCGGTTTCACCATTATGCTGAGCGTCAATACTATTACCCCTCTTCAACCTGCAGATTGATTCCTAAAGCCGTTTCATTCAACAGATTCTTCCACGCAATTATAATATTGCTCCTTCAACATTCTTGAGATTTCGATGCCAAGCTAGAATTTGGCTCTTTAACTAGATTTATAATGTTGTAACTGTGAACCGATCTTACTCTTCTATCAACATTCCTCAATTAAGTATTACACATTTAAATTGGATTCACACTTCTCACAGTAGCACGCAGGATCAATTTAAGAACTGACAGACGCGTATACATAATAAAAGAAACTCATAACCACAAACCACACTACTTTATATTATTTCTGAATTCAGATTACAATACGTTTCTATGAGCCAAGTTACCTTGGCGCACTCGATATACCTGCGTCTGGCTCCCCTCATACAAATGTATGAAGACTAGTTTATAACAATGGAGGAAAGTAGATTGGATCGTTCCAGATCCGATCTCCCCTGGTAAGATCTCTAAATTTACTCAACTGAATCACAACAATCTCTATTAATAATATGAATTAAATGAAAATATGGTTTTTGTGGCCATGTCAACTTCGCTCCTCTTCGGATTCTTCTTTGATTACGGAGGGGTTCGATGCTCCTGCATCAGACTCCGGAGGTACAAAAAAAATGTATGACCTCATAGTCATATACTTCTCCCGGTCTTTAGCAATTCTACCCAACGCATATCTTCAGTGGAACTGCTTTCATGATCTTCTGTGAGCTGCAACCAACCTCTGCAGTAACAGTCTTCTTTCTGTTACACGATACCTCACCAAGCCCTCCGCACTCGGTCTTTTGGCATTCTTCTGGTTCTCTCCTCTGGAACCAATTGAGCACACCTTGCTCTAGGTTGTTGCAAATCTTCTCACCTTCTGCTGCCCCCATCTGCACAACAGTAAAACCATGAACTCTCCAACTTTAACACAACTGTACCTCTTTCCCCTTCCATTTGCATTCTTCTTCATTCTCGCAGGAAATCCTTTCCCTGCTCTGATACCACTTGATGAAAAGAAAATCTTGGGGTATGCCAAAATCTCTTTTCATGTAAAAATTCTGAATCTTGACCTGTGGGTTATGGCCCACAATCTAAAAAAAACAACAATAAAATCCATCAATACACTGGTACTTATATTTATACAAAGAAAATATATAATAACATCGATTCATGTAAATTGATCTGTCTTCATCCATCGAATCAGCAACACTTCATTTCCAGGTCCGAGCAATGTTCTGCAATTACAATTCTCATCATCAAACGTACGACGGGAATCTGTTTCACCATTCTGCTGAGCATCATTACTATTACCCCTCTTCAACCTGCAGATTGATTCCTAAAGCCGTTTCATTCAACAAATTCTTCCACGCAATTATAATATTGCTCCTTCAACATTCTTGAGATTTCGATGCCAAGCCAGAATTTGGCTCTTTAACCAGATTTATAATGTTGTAACTGTGAACCGATCTTACTCTTCTATCAACATTCCTCAATTAAGTATTACACATTTAAATTGGATTCACACTTCTCACAGTAGCACGCAGGATCAATTTAAGAACTGACAGACGCGTATACATAATAAAAGAAACTCATAACCACAAACCACACTACTTTATATTATTTCTGAATTCAGATTACAATACATTTCTATGATCCAGGTTACCTTGGCGCACTCGATATACCTGCGTCTGGATCCCCTCATACAAATGTACAAAGACTAGTTTATAACAATGGAGGAAAGTAGATTGGATCGTTCCAGATCCGATCTCCCCTAGTAAGATCTCTAAATTTACTCAACCGAATCACAACAATCTCTATTAATAATATGAATTAAACGAAAATATGGTTTTTGTGGCCATGTCAACTTCGCTCCTCTTCGGATTCTTCTTTAATTACGGAGGGGTTCGATGCTCTTGCATCATCTAAGTGTCGCACAATTTGAACCCACGAATTCCTTATTACTTCAACCAATTTCCCATGGTTTTATACATTGAATCCTCTAAACTATTGAACTCATTGGGTGACCAATCCAACTATCACATCTCGTCTATTAGGATTCACTTATTGATGCCCAAAATAGCCTTTTTGATCTTCACTTTGGTTATTTTGTATGATTATTCTTAAACTAAGGAAAGATCACGACCTTCCATTCTTATTGTTAAGTAACCTTCACAAAATAATTTCCCATGGCATATTCTTAATAGATGCTCTAGGATCGACTACTTTCTCGTAGGTAGTGAGATACCTTGTAGCTTGTTATAGAATAATGAGATGGTAGGTATCTACCAAGGATGTTTCCACACATCATATCTAACTTGTGCCTCATCCAAAAGTATCTTAAAACTACATCTTTCTCAAATGGTATTTAACCCAATACTTTCGACAAATTTGTTGTTAATTGGAAATCATAAATCCCAATGGCCACTCTACAAACTTTATAATGTTAGCTACATATTATTTAGATAATTATCCATTTCTCACTTCTACATACAACTAAGAGTCTCATTGATCACATACTTCCATGCACCACTCAGAGCTAACTTTACATTATTTTGTGTCAAGAATGAAACATAGGTTTGGCCTTCCTCTTCTTGCACATAATGCTATGTGCAACGAATCACTTCTTGTTGATTTCCTTTTCCAGTGATCTCCACAAATACTAATAGTGCAAATTAAACCTTATCTCCAACATCTTGCTTCCAATCCTTCAAAGTGCATGGCAATTCAACCTTCTTCAAGGCTAACACTATTGAAGTCTCAAACATTTTCCAACTTTTTCTTTGTATGGTGTTCACCATCTTTGGCACCCAAGGCTTCCTTGCCTAGAACCAACTCTTCTAGCTATTGTATGTTGACATAAAGTTTGATTGTAGATTCACAGCTAACTTAATAAACTATATAGTTGAAATTCTTCTCAACTTCCTTTAAGCTGTCATATGTACATTTCAAATTGGGTTATGTCTAATAACATTGAACAATTCTCATGTCACACTATAATAACTTTAGCAATCTTTAGAAAGTATTCCCTTGGGATAATTGTATGGTCATCCAACAAAGCTACTATCAAGTCCAAATTTCCAAACCATTCTTCAACCTTCAAAGGTTTGGAACAATCTACTCTTACTATTGGATTCACTATTGAGTTCATCACCATGAACATGGCCTGCTACTCTCATAATTATAATGAAGAGTTGTAGTGTTTCATTCACTTACAAATTTATGGGTTGCATTGATGTATACCAAATTTTCATCCCTAAACCCACTCATGGTTGCATTTGCAAAACAAATTTTTTTCACATCTTCAAGTTGCAAACCATGTTCATGACTATCTACTATGAATTTTCCAAAATATGTTGTCAAGGAACCAAAATCATTCAACACTTCCTTTGAATTATTACACTTGGGTTACCCCCATGACTACTAACTTCACCTTCAAATTTAGTTGTACTTGGAATTCTTACCTTCAAGTATTACCAACTTTTTCTTCAAAGGACAATTCATTTCAAAATGATTTTCATAACAACAGAAATAAAAAACTATCTTACCTTTGGAATTAGGAAACATTGGCTTCTTCCTCATCATAATGTTGCAATTTCTTGGTCTTCCTCCTTCCTAAATTATTTAGAAAAAATCCAAGTTTCTACTTGGTTTTTCAAAGTTTGCAAATTTTGAACCTAATATTTCACTTATGCAGTAATCTACTCTAGCTTTACCACTTGTTCTTGGTATGAATTATTGGAAATACTGAGAGGGAGGTGAACCAATATTTCTTTTCAATTGTTATACTTTACCAATTAGATCAGTTATAATTAGAAGACAAAATGAACAATGATAGAATAACAATTTTATTAATCAATGGCGAGGACTCCAATCCTCTTTACAATAAATATGATACAATAATGTGTAGGGCTCCAACTCTAGATGAAGACACCAATATTCAATCTCCCGGGTTCCAACCTGTATTTTTCCAAGCTCCAACTTGGACTTTCCAAGGCTCCAACCTTGTCAACTTTGAGACACAAACCTCTAGGGCTCCAACCCTATCTCTACTACAGGATCCAAACTGTTATATTAAGGACTCCTATCCTCGAGGGCTCCAACTTGATATATTGAGGACTCCTATCCTCTAGGGCTCCAACCTGATATTTGAGACTCCAACTTCCTGCTTCAATTCATCAAGATAAGCTTAGTAATAGTTCAAATCTCCCAATGTCTTCTTCAATGAGCCCTATCAATCTTCAACAATGTTTCCTCCAAATTACTTCATTAATGACAACCTTGGCTCTACATGAAGGAGTCTCCATAACTCTTCATGTTACCCAAACAAGATCTGCAAAGTTACCTCATGATGCTTTCAACAATGCATCATGGTCTTCAATGATGTCTTCAAGATCTGCTAAAGCTTTTCAACAAGATATCTTCAATAGGTTGTTCTAAGCCTCAATGTCTATGTTTTGAGCCTCTGTTCACAATTATAAGGTGACTGCTTGAAGAGTGACTTCTTCAGAGGTTTGTGATATGCTTATTTCACAAATACTTCAGTGTTGGTGTCGTCTTCAATTTCCTTCAAATGATGACAAATGTAACCTTACTTCGTTGGTTTGAGGTCATAAAGATCTGAGAATTAATCTTTTCACAAATCTATGATAGTGGTATAGAACTTAATCTAGCTACTAAGTGAACCTCCATAGGATTGTTCTTTAGGTCACGGTTTGCACTTCTTCTACAGATCAATTTGTCATAGGTCCGAGCCTTCCAAATATTACTTCAAGTTTAACCCAATCAAAATTTTATTTTCCTTCTTGGCCTTAAAGTCTCCTTTCCTTTATTCTTTCAAGTTCATAGGTTGTGAACTATATCTTCCTCTTTGTGATGGATGACCAATCTTAGTACTTGATAATGAAGTATTTCACTTGTATTTATATGAGTTTCACCAATAAACAAAAATACATGTTTATTAGAGGAGAGGTTGGCTTGTGCATGAGGTGGCACTTTGAAAATATATTTAATAGCTTTCGAAAGGGGTATTTTGATAATAATGGACCAAATCTGACATAGTTTCATTGAATGGAAACCATATTATAATTGATTCTGGGAGGTCCCACATGCCACATCATCACTTTACTCCCAAACATTGCAACCACATGAATATCAAATATTTTTTTAAGTTGTGCACAAGCCATAGCTCTGATGTCAACAATGCCAATATTCCTATAACACATAACGTCCCTACATCCTTTGACCTCTGACGTAGTGGAAGTGATATTTAAATCAAATAATTTTGATAATCCAATCATGTCCATAACATACTCTGACCTTTGATGGATGTGATATTTCAATAAAATCATTTTGATAAAACAATCGGGTCTACAAAGTATATCACAATCAAATATTTTAACATGACATGCTTTCAAAACTTGCGATAGGAAAGTTGTGATGCGGCATATGCGATATTACATTAAAAAATGTTATGATAGAGAAATCAGGTCTGCATATTGACAATTAGAGGTCCATATCACAATTTAGATGTCAGAGGTCCACATTGCAAATCGAAGATTGAAGTTGAAGTTGGAGATTGGAGATCAAAGATTGTGGTTTTTGAGTGGTGACACATAACAAAAAGCGTTGATATGATTTCTTCGATGTGGTTCTAAACATTTCTCCTATATTTTTCTCTTAACTCCTCTAATATCACTGTTTCTACCCTTTGGCTCTTTCTCTTGGGCATATGCAGTCTTTACTTTGGATCTACTACTCCTTGACTTGTCACTCCTACTCTTGACTTCTGATGTTTCTCTTTGAACTGCTTCTCTTGGATTTTCTCCTCCTTGGCTTGTTGCTCCTACTCTTGACATCTAATGGAATTCGTTTGGCTCTCAATGGCTTCTTATGGCTTCTGATGGCTTCTGATGGATTCCGATGGCTTCTGATGGCTTCTAATGGATTCTTCTTCTGATGGCTTGGTATTTCTTATTTTATGTTTGTATATATATTTAATCCATATGGCCCTCCATCTCATCATATGGTCTCCAACCATGTCATCACATGTCATCTTCTTCATATGGCATCTTCATAAGAACTTTCATCACTGTTAGAATTATGATAAATGGCAATCTTCATAAGAAGTTTCATCATTATGATTAATGAGCATCTTAGGGCAACACCACAGGTCACAAGAATTTTCCATCACAACCAATGCCTTATTGCCATCAATGACATCCTTGACTAACAATATCCCCCTTTGTCATTGATGGAAAAATTCTTGCCCTTCTAGCATTCTCTTCCCCTTTGACATCAATGGAAATTGGGGTACCCAAGTACTCCCCCTATTACGTTGCTTCTTTTCATGTTGCTTCTTCTGTTGTTACTTAGACAGTAGCTTGTACAACTCCCCCTAAATCTGTGCTCCCTTTTCTATCATGCTGCTTAGTCACCTCTGTTATTATGTTCTATATTTATCCAATGATGTTATACTGATCTGGGCATGTTTTACTTCATCCGTCAAGTATTATAATATTTGTTTCTATATTCTTCTTATTCAACTGTTGTCTGCTTCCACAAATGTCATTTCCAGATTTTAGCTCTGTTCGGAATCTTTTGAGATTAGTTTCAGTTTTGTCTTTACCAAGCATCTCTCTGTCTGATCTTAGTAGCCCGTAATTTTCCAATGTTAGCGATTGTCTACAATTCAATTGTAGATGATCAATCAGCTCCCTCTACCTGCATAAAATCCTCTATATTTTTGTTTTCTTTAGACACGATAATTTATTTGTAAGTGGAAGGTATCTTCAATCAATGGATAATTTTCTTCAATGGAGTTACCTCCGGGAGATTATCTATCGAGAGATATGCCTCATAACACAATTGTCCATATGTCACTCATAGGGCTCTTCACAGATATATTTTTCAAGAATCACAAGCTCTCCCTACCTATATGGATGGTCTCTTCTCAGAAAAATCTCACCATCAACATCTATCAAAGATGTATTCATCATATCAACAACATGTATTGTTGGCTTGAGTGTTCAAGAGGATTTCTTATCCAATTTACTTCTTTATCCAAACTTGTGTGACTTTTTTTTTCTGGCTTAGTACATAATATTCCATTTTTGGGTTGAGGCTTGGAGCACCGTGGTGACATGGCAGTCACATAGGGTTTCCTCTTTTGGACTGTTGTCCCCACTCTGAGTAAAAATTTCTCCTTTGTAACAACCCTGGTGAAAATTCAATGTAATAAAGTTAAAAACAATAGCCACAGATGAATGGGACACTTATTCCAAGATGAATGTTGGGTAAGACATCCTAGGGGGTGTTTATTTGGTTGTTTATGGCTAAGGAAATTGGAAAAGGCATTGGCTAAGGCATTAAAGAAGAAAAATGGCATTTTTGGCACATTTATTTATGAAAATAATGGAAATTAGGAAAAAAAAAGAGGTGAAAGGTCACAAGTTGCATGTGAGGAGGAAAATGAGGAAAATAATGAAAAATGAAGAAGATAGAGGCCTCATTCATAAAAAGGCTTTTGAGGATCAGTTGGTAACCTTTTGTCAGTTTAACTTTGGAGCTCTCTCATTATTCTCTCTCTCTCTCTCTCTCATACTCTTGGACAATTAGATATTTCTTTGAGAACTTTGGCATTGAAGCAAGAAAGGAAAAGGAGGCAAGAGGAAGCAAAGATCAAGAAGGGAAAGGCAGGATCAAGTAGCTACAACAGGCTTCATTGGTATCAACTTGCATGTCTATTTTCTTTGCTAGATTTGGCATGCATGGGATTGCATGTGTTTCTTTTCTACCATGGCATGGGTTTTGCTAGGTGTGACATTATTTTCATCCTAGCCTTTCCATTGCATGATAGCTTTTGTGGGATGGGTTCTCTGATGCAGTTTGTGTGGGATGGCCGCATTGGATTTGAAGCTGAGTGGGGTGGATCTCCGAATTGAAAAACACATGGTGGTAGTAACCCTTGAACCAGACTGAGGATGCACGAAGACACTAGCCTAGTAGCCCCTGAACCAAACTAAGGGTTGTGGTGAAGCCAGATTGTGTGCCTCAGTGGGCCTAGTAATCCTTACCGATGAATGGCAGGATATACGATAAAGCCAAGAGGTGGATTTTCTCTTCGTTGGGCC
Source organism: Pinus taeda (assembly GCA_000404065.3). Lineage (NCBI taxonomy): Eukaryota > Viridiplantae > Streptophyta > Pinopsida > Pinales > Pinaceae > Pinus > Pinus taeda. The sequence continues at coordinate 126,512 of APFE030333106.1, forward strand.
TAGTGATTATGGGATGGAATGCACGGTAAATCCTGGAGAGTATGTCTCAGTGTAGGGCCTAGTGATCCTTGGATCATACTGTGGATGCATAGTAAAGCCTGAGAGACTAGGAGGCACTCAAATTCCACACGGTGTAGGCAAAGAACTCCCGTGGCATCCACATTCATTGGTGTTTTTTATGTGTTCTATGAGTCCCACATTCATGCTTGGAATATGGAATGGGGGTGATGGGATGGAGAGAGACTTGGCTCAGCCAATCTATGGTTGGGTGGAATGTGGTAGTCCCATCTCCAGTCGATTCATTGCATTGATTAATGAGAAATTCATTCCACTGATTTTCATGTGTAAATGTACTCGTGTATATATGGATTTTGATGGCTGATATGTTTATATTGTAATTGTGTTCCTATTATGTTGGTTATATGTTCACTTTATGGCAGCAACTATGTTTGGCTCTCAACATGTTTTTACTTGTATTTGAATGGATATTGTATCTATGACCTAATAATTGATAAGGCAGCAAATGACATGAGGAAACAATGGTTCATGGTGATTCTCAGATAAGTAAGAGATCCCTACTCTTAACTCTGTTATTTACACCTGTAGGTTACATGTCGTTGATATATTTGATGAAATGCCTATCATGGCTAGTAGGGATCTAGTTAAGGCCTTGATCAATTATTTAGCTTTGCATCATTGTTTCCCTGTACTTTACTTAATTCCGAGCTTTCATTCCATTCTAGGCAGTGAATTGGGCTCTGGGCTTGAAAAAGTGGCTAAAATTCCATAGTCACTCACACAGAACTGACAAGTTTGGACCACAGTCGCTAGTAGGCAGGCCTATGAGAGTGAATTTAGGTCTCTGGTCGTTCCCTTGCCCATAGCATGAGAGCGACGAAGCCTTGAATTTTCTAGAACAGTAGTGGGACCCAGGTATGGGTTGTTTGAGTGGCTAACTTGTTTCTCGAGGGTTCCGTTGATGGTGTTGGATGGTGGTACATGATGTTCTGTTGATTCCATTTCCTTAAGGTCACCTAAGAGGTCGAATCTGATCATAGTAGCCTCTCGTCTCATGTTTACCCCAGTTGGCATGGTAACTTGGGTTGATGTGGGAGGTAGGTGTTATAGAGTGGTATCAGAGTTTGGTTCAACTCTCAGACTGGATGGGTTGAATGTGTGTTGTTCATAAATGCATGTCAGTTGCAAGTATGTCTCTTACACTTATATACTTGTTGCATTTGCTTGATGATGGATTAGGGTTTTAGTATGGTTATCATGGAGAATTTGATGTTGATTTCATGATCAATTGACATGGGTACGTGACTGACTGTATATGGTTATTTTTCACTTACATATTGATTTTATGTTGCCTACTTACATCCTTGTATGTTAGGTTACATTTTTGAATATTTTGATTACATGCATCAGTCTTGTAGGTTGATTACAAGAACTGATCGATTATGTTCGAATACATGAAATTATGTGTATTTGTAGTTGGTTAGGAATTGGTTATGCATATTGTTGATTACATGTAGAAATGTGTACAATGGGGTAATGGTTGTTGTCATGCATTAGGTCATAGCATGAATTGTTGATATGGCCTTGCATTGATGACTGGATCCTATTTAGAGTGGTGTTTATGTCTTGATTCACTTATTTGTGCATGTCTATACACTGCTATGATTATGTTATACATGTATCATGCTGATTTGGTGATCTTGTAGACAAGGTATCCTCCCAAAGCTATACTAAGGTACGCCAATTTATTGTTATTTAGCTTATCTGACATATTATGCATTGCATGAAGAAAGAGATCAAATGGCTAGAAAGGTGGTAGACTACGTAGAATATCCCTATGCATCAGATGAGCAGCATGGTGTGGGGCATACTTTTGATTTGGCCGATACGCTGAGGAGATTGAAGGAAGATGTAAGGAGTTGTAAGGAAGATAATGACCAAATCATACAGGCACAAGAGAAACAAGCGGAGGTTAATTCTATACTTCTTTATAATTTTTCAGACTTGTAATGACAAGGGTTGCTTCGGATCAACCATGCACATGAGGATGAGACTAATGGAACATATGGTAGTAGATATTCTGGTAGACATAGCTTGGATAGATTTAACATGGTGAGGGATGTTAGGTTGTTGGACACTCCGGAAAAGAGGGGTGATGAGTACATGTATTATTCTAGTTCTAGTTTTGATAGACATCATGATTATTGTCACTATCATCCTTACAGGAGGAATGATAGGGGGTACTTGCCAGATGAATTCAAGAAAGAAAAACCACCTATTTTTGATGGAGATGTGAAGAAGTAGGAACATGCAGAGGCTTGGATACTTGGCATGAAAAAATTATTTAAGTTTCACGAGTACACAGATAACATGAAGGCCCGAATAGCTATCTTTGGATTGAAAGGTAAAACAAGCATCTGGTGGGAATATGTTAAGCGGGTTAGAGACATCAGGAAAAATGACATGAGTTGGCACGAATTGAAGAGGATTTTCATGAAGAAGTACTTGTCAGAAAGGTAGTACGATAGCAAGGCTAAAGATTTTTATGATTTAAAGATGGGGTCAAAGACAGACAAAGATTATACAATCAAGTTTCTTGAGTTGTTGAGGTATGTGTCATATCTTACTGATGAGAAGGCTAAAGTTCAAAGGTTTCTTAGTGGTTTTCCATTAGCATTTAAAGATCAGATTGAGTATGATGAGAAGTCATCATTGGAAAATTGAAGCATTGCTATGAGCAATCAAAACGTAAGAGTGAATCTCAGCATGGATGGAAAGGAAAAGACAAAGGTAGAGGTAAATGGCAGCCTAAGAGGACAAAGCCTCAACATGAAGACGGGAAAGAAAATGTGGCACCAAAAAAGAGATTTAATGTAGCTAGATAGGGACATGGGCTTATCAATGGTGTTACACCCACCAACATTTAGGGGATCTCCCTGGTATGAAGTCCCAACTAGACCTCACACAATTTGTTGTAGGATTCCCATCTGGTATGATGGCCTAGTTGCCATTATCTTAAATTTTTGCCTTAGCTCTTGCTTGTCAGCATGATAGAGTGGTATGCTTTGTCTTCAAACTTCGAGGTTCACCTACCTGGTGAATGCTAGTGTTACTTGTGTCAAGGTTCTTTCACTACAGAGAGAGAGGGTGGGAGTGAGTCTCAAGTTGGATGGGAGGAAGCCCCAACTTTGTTAGAAACACACAACACAACAAGACATGCACAACTTCCAGAAGGAAAATCTACACGGATGTGGCAGTCATAACACACAAGGAAGATAGCACGTACAACACCCAGCTGGGCAGTCTGCGCGAGTGCGAGAGTCATTATAACAAGTTTACGTGAAAGTTTTTGTATGATGTCCGAGGAGGAAACCGACATAGGCGAGAATTATTAACAAATTATACAACACATTTTCATTAATATATGTATTAGAACAATTGAATGAATTCAATTGTTTAACATAGGTTAAAGAAACATGTATTACAAGTGTTCAAAGAAAATATTACAGACTCTCAAGGTTATGTGGGAGGAGCTAAGGTGAAAATTCATTTGCATGTACAAGTGAGGGGGTATTTATAGCCAAGGGTGAAACTGGCCCTTGTGACTATTCGACTTCCCTCATGGCTGTTTGACTGTCATGACTTTTCAAATTACATGACTCTTCAGATTACATGTGGGTCTCTTGGACTTGCACGCTACATTACATTGATCGACAACAGTATGGCCCACAATAATGATGTGGGCGACATGACTCATGACACAACTTGACATGACAATGCTCGTATGTTCATGTTGTTGCGGGTGTGCATGTTGAGTTGCAGTGCTATTGAGTGATGAATGTCTTCTTGGTGTATCGCAGCTTCGCCTCCGCATGGCAAGGTGTGTAGAGTCCTCAATGGTCATTGAGTTCACTTGATGTTGCATGTGCACATTTCTCCTTTGTTTGTACTTTGGCATGATTTACATGTTTATACATTCAAGAAAACATGTCCTTGCATTCATCGTTCATTCATTCATTCACGAACACATCCTTTTGCCTATAATCTCCTTGTTCATTCCATTTGTCATCGCGTCATGTTTGTTCATGCACATATATCTACAATCACTCATGATGAGACAATATCAAATCCATAAACCTCCTAGTCTATCATGATGCATGATCATTCCCTTTTGGATATAGGTGATTGACAGAGAGGAAAAGCCTACGAAACTACACAAGGAAAGTTTCAAGCTGGGATGCAAGCTCTGAGCATTGATAGTGAAAATTGCACAGAGGTCATTGGGAGACTGAGATGAACAATCTGGATCGGTAGTGAGTGTCTACGGGATCTGGCTCTGCTGGAGGGAAAATTTGCACAATTTTTCAGGTGAAGTAGTTTATGTAGCAGATGGCTTTGGTAGAAAAAATAGGGTAATTTCTGGAGGTAGTTGGCAACAGGTTGCGGGATGGCTTGGCAGAAAAAACTGTGCAATTCCTGGAGGGAGATGGAAGTGGGTTTCAAGATGGCTTGGCAGAAAAAAACTACGCAATTCCTAGAGGGAGCTTGCAACGGGCTGCGGGGTCTACTGGAGACAAAATCTACACAATTGATGGGAGGCTAACCTGCTGAACACCTCTACGCAATTTCTAAGTTGAGCGGGATGCTAGCCTACTAAGGTGCTTACTCATAAATCTATGCATTTTTCTAGGTGAGAAGCCAGATGGTTGACTAGGTGACCGTCTGGAAAAACTACGCAGTTCTGGAGGGGAGACAAGGACAGACACTTGGTGTTTGTCTGGCTTGTCTGCACAGTTTTCTCAGCCAGGGGAGAAGACAAGGTCTATAGATTCTACACAATTTTTTAGGGGAGTGAGTCTTGGGGTCACTGTCTAGTTAAACTCTCCAGTTGACCAACAGGAGGGTTGGTTGATCAACTTGCATTCAATGCAAATTGAAATGGCTTTTTGGACACTTCTATGCTGCTCTGGGTGACAGTCGGTTGAGTCGATTGCAAGATGGAGGTTTGGTTGTTAGAGGGTGATCCGGTCATTCGAACTTCAACAAAATGACTAAGTGTGTGAGCGAATGAATTTGTGCATACACAACATTGCCAACACACGCTCAACATAACTTGATGATAAGACGCCTCAAACCATCAAGACAACATATGCTCAACATGACTGACCGACAGTGCGAGCGAAAAGCACGACGCTTATGATGGATTGTTGAACGACCGCGATGATGCTTGCATGACAATGCATAGAAATTTGCGTGTGAGTGTGACGAATGTTTACATAGTGAATATAACATGTACACATGAAGCAAAACCTTATGCATGACCAAAACATGTTTATAAGTGTGACATTGTGATCAACATGGAACAAGCTATTCATTGAATAGTCAAGTAAAGAGGTTGCACAAACTCAACACGATCCCACGGGGTGAGCCCGAGTGATTGAAAACATCAAGCAAAATTCAAGGGAGGCTTTGAAATTGGATGCGGACCAAACTTTTGGAGGGTGTTGTAGCCGCTACAACACTTGGTGACACACTGGTAGAATTCCAGCTTCTTCATTTTGGTTCATTGATAGCACAGGGCCTTGGTCTTTTAGGGATTACTGAATTGATGTGTGGGTTACATTGGCTTTCCCACTTACCTGATGGATAGACATGGTTCACCTTTTACTGACTCAGTCAAACACAAAAAAAGTTTCAGCTTGATCACAATGTTTCAAAATCGGGAAGGGCAATTTGGCTCATGCATTAAAATTTTTTAGAGTATAAGTTTTCATCTCCGGTGTTGCTTTGCTGCCAACAGACCTAGACAGTACCTTGGCAGAGTCATGCAAGAACACACGCATTTCTCCACTACCAGTGATCTTGGTCAGTACCCTGGTGGAGTTGCATGATTCACCTCTCTGCGCAGGAAGCCTTTCTCTTCTTTCGCCTTTGTATTTTTTAAAGAGGACTATGCATAGGCACTTATTTATTTTTGGGGTAGAAGAGGGATCCTGAATTATTGAGAGTAGAAGAGGTTGTTCCTTCAGAGAAGCATGTAAGACCTTTGACATAGGTTTGCTTGTTTAGATTTTCCCCTTCTCCATTTCTACTAGTTGGATGAGCTTGATCACACAAAGCAAAAGACTAAGTGCAAGCATGGGGTTTCCTAGTGTGAACACAGGTTCATTGTTGGACCCAAAATTCCCTTACAGATGGCTCATATTTTCTATCAGGAATTCATCTTCCGAAGGTTATAACCAAGCATAGGGAAGATGTACACAAGACTAGCCAAGTGCTATAGTGTCACAAGTCTCTTCAGATCTCAGCGACATACTCATTCAAAAGCCAGAACTCAGTAGAGGGCAACACTTATTTCCGGAAAACAAAAATGGCAAGGTACCATGCAAAAAAAAAAAAAAAAAAAAAAAATAGTAAGCAAAGGAAACAAACAAAAAGAATCAATAAGCAGCAAGCAGACTATGTACATGGCACGGGGTGCAACCCGACCTACTAAAAATAGTGTTTGAGATCTTGGCTGTTGATAGGAAGGTTGTCAATCCTCCCGTCAAGGGATTGTAGACGATATGTGTGTGGGCCAAGATTCTCATGGATTGTGTACAGACCAATCCACAGGGACTAGAACTTTTTATGCTTTCCTCTGGCTTCATAGGGTTTATCCCATTTCAAGGCTAAGTCACCAATGTTGAAGTTAGATTTCCATTTAGACTTCTCGTCAAACCATCTCTTGATACGGTTCCAGTGGGGTGTAAACTTTTATTCTTTTTTTTTTCATCCTTTCTTCCTGTAGTTTGTGAAGTGTGTCCATCCTATGTTGAACTATCTGGCAAGGCTTGCCTTGGGATTCTTGAGATAATTGAAGCGCATGCAAGTAGATGTTGGGTGGTAGGATGGATTCTTTACCATAGACTAGGAAGTATGATGAGGTATTTAGAGAGGGTTTGAGTGTTACGTGGGCATCCCATAAAGCATTCGTCAAAGCAGAGTGCCAATTACGTTGCTCAGAGTAAATGGTCTTTTTGATTATACGGATAAGGTTTTTGTTCATGGATTTCACGAGACCGTTTCCTTGTGGGTAGTAGTCAAATGACTATTTCAACACAATAGCATTTGTAATGCAAAATCATAAAGCTTTAAAGATGAAAAGTACGTTGCATTATCAAATACAAGTGATACCAGAATGCCAAAGTGTGAGATGATTTTTTGTTGGATGAAGTTGATGACCTCTTGTCGTTCACTTTCTTGAGTAGAACTACTTCTATCCACCACGTGAAGTAATTAGTTGCTCTCAGAATGTCGCTATGTTGTTTCGATGAATGTGGGAAAATTTCCCCAATGATGTCTAGGCCCCATTGTTGGAATGGTTCATTCACTACAATAGGGTGCAGTGGGGCTCCTGACCTTCGTTTTCTGTCGGCGCATCGTTGAAAGACCGGGAACTCGTGAGCATAAGCATGTGCATCCTTGAATAATGTGGGCAAGTAGAAACCAACTCGCTTAACTTTGTGTGCAGTGATATTTCCCACGAGGTGACCTCTGACTGGTCCATCATGCAGATCTTTCAAAACCTTCTCTGATTCATGTGCCTCCAGGCACTTGAGAAAGATTTTGTTGTTGTGCTTTCTGTAAAGCACTTCGTGCACCAACTGATAAGCTAAATATTTGAGACACAATGCCCTATTCTATCTGATGGAAAAGTGAGAGGGTATGATGCCCTACTTAAGGTATTGGTGCTCATCTATGTACCAATCTTTTCCATTTATAGTGGGTGGTGTTCGTACTACATCATACACTTCAATTTTCTGCTCCCAACTGGCAAGCTCTTCTTCCTCCTGTGTGTGTAGGCATACCTTAGTTGCGAGTCTACAAAGACCATGACCCTTGATAGGTTGAACTGGCTAGATGTCAAGATCATACTCTTGCAAGCCTTTCATCCAGTTCGCACGTCATTCACTCAACTCTTGTTGTACAAGTAATGAGTGGATTGTTGGGTGAGGCACATAGACTATGCAATGGTTTTTTAGCAAGAATGGTTTGAAATGTTTCACCGCCTTGTATACTGCATATGCTTGCTTGTCAATGGCAAGATAGTTGAGTAGGTCCCTACATGCTTGTGCTCATGAAGGAGATGGGACATTTGTCATTCATTTCATCCTTTTGAGTGACTACTGTAGTGAGCGAGTCGTCGGAGGCGAAGGCGTATAATAGGAAGTCTTTGTTGAAGTCTGGGCTATAAAGTGCAGGTGCTTCTGCAATAGCCTGCCTGATACAGGTGAATGCATACTTTTCCTCTTGCCCCAGCCATAAACTGCATCCTTCTTGATCATGGCTTGCATGGGTTTGATTATTTGTGCATAATCTGAGATGAACTTCCGGAGGAAGTTTATCTTTCCCAATAAGGACTGCATTGCTTTCTTGTTGCTTGGGTGAGGGATCTATGTGATAGTCTAGACCTGGTTTGGATAACCTTTGATCCTAATTTTGGAAATTATGTCTCCAAGGAGGCTCCCCTCAAACACTGTGAATATGCTCTTTTTGGGATTCAAGGAAATCTCGTATTTCAGGCATCACTAGAAAATTTTCTTCAGATGGCGTATGTGGTCTTCTCGTTTTCTTGAAAACACAGTAACATCATCGAGGTACACCACTATGCTCTATCTGATGAGTCCACGGAAGGCAATGTCCATGGCACACTGAAAGGTTGTGCCTACATTCACAAGCCCGAATGGAATTCGTTTGCGTGAAAACGTACCCCACTTGGTATAGAATGTAGTTTTGAATCTATCAGGTTCAGCCACTAGAACCTAATTATATCCTAAAAATCCATCAAGTAGAGAAAACATATGTGCCCCAGATATTGTTTGTAGAATGTGCACCATAGACGGCACGGGGTAGTTGTCTTTGTACGATGTGTGGTTCAAATTCCGAAAATGAACACACAAGCAGATTTCCTCGGAATTATTTCGTACAAGAACAAGATTTGAAACCCAAGTAGAATGACAAACTTTGTATATGATCTGTGCATCCAACAACTTCATGAGCTCTTTCTGTATGAGGGGTTCAAGTGACGTATGTACTTTCCTTAGCTTCTGCTGATATGACTTGACCCCTTCTTTGGTCGAAATGATGTGTTGGATTATTTGCATGTCGTAAGTTTTCAGATCATCATACATCCATGGGAACACACCCTGATACTATTTGAACAGGCAGACAAAGGCTTGTCACTCATGTTGTGTGCAACATGTACCGAGATTGATGAACTTCAGATCTTGTTATGTTACCAAGTTAATGAGTTCATGCATCATGGTATAGCTGTGATTTTTGTTGTTCCTTCGCCCTTGGAACCATTCTTGTAAGTCATAAAGCTTTCCACAGTTTCCACACACCTAGGGATGAGGTGGCATTTCTTGATATCCATCCCGGATTTCAAAGATCAATCGTGCTCGTCTTCATCTATCACTGCATCCTTTAAGGTATCAACGCTGGGCATGAAATGCAGTATCTATTAATCATTATCAAATACACGTAAATTATTTATGTTATTTGGGATAGATAGTCTATAAAAAATTTCAATAGTAAATCTATCCCTAATCTGTGCCATTCTAGAAGCTATGTTTTCCAAAGCATTGGCAGCTGCATTACACATTCTTGGTAAAGCAGTGATATTGAATGCTTGGAAGTTAGAGATCAGTGGTTATACCTCTTGCCAACAACTTTTGAGATGCGGTGATAAACAATGAATAGTGTTACGTACTTATCGTACCACTATTTCTGAATCACCTATCACTTTGAGTGTGACCACATTGAGGCTAATGGATTTCTGCAAGCCCAACATAAGTGCTTCATATTCAACAACATTATTCATGCACTGGAACCCAAAGTGACTCAAGATCAAATGCTTATTTTTGTTTGGGTCGATTAAGACACACTCAACTCCTGAGCCATCCTTTGTCTTTGATCCATCGAAGTACATGGTCCACAATTCAATTGTACACAGACCGTTCGACGTGCTTACACTACTGTTATTGCTGTTGCTATTGCTACTACTACTAGAGTTACAATGTATTGTACATGTTTCATTTCCATCATTTGGGAAAGGAAGGAGACCCAACTGCATGTCTGGTGGGGTTGGGTCTAGCTGTGCGAGATAACACCCCAACATTTTTTCCAAAAGGAATTTGTCAAATATGATCTCTACGAAGGCCAACAGTTCATTTTCGCCATTGATGGGAGTGACTGTGCCTCATATACCTCTTGGATAACACTTGGATTTGATTGTTCTTGCCCTTGTACAGAAGCCACAAGTGCGACCAGTTAGTAACAAAGTATATGTTCAGCTTGTTGGACCAGTCTCCATTGAAAAGTAAGCCATACGATTCCGGTATGTTGAAAATGCAGAGGTGAACTTGGTCGTCATGAGATAGTATGGTGATCACATTATGAAGTTCACCAATGGTTGGTATATATGTTCGATCATGTTGGATGATTTGAGTGGATGTCTTTCTCCATTATGCATTGATCTTTTTAGAAATTAAGGGCAGCATGACGTTGGCTGCTATGCCAGAATCAACCAAACAGTTATGAAAATTATAGTTGAATATTTAGAATGAGAGCAGGGATGGTGAAAAAAAAAAAAATTCTTCTTCCATTCGAAGTGTGTTTAACACAGCTGAAAGTGATCCGGGAGGTGTGCTTGCTCCCTTGGTGGTAGAGATTGCTTTGTTCACTGATGTTTGTCCCAGTGTGCACAACAGGATGTCCCGTTGACTCTGGATCTTAGCCAACTCGAACAAACTAATGTTTACGTGAATTTTCTTCATGTAATCCATAGTGTTGTAATCTAGAGGGGGTAGAATCACTGAGATGTCCGGGGTAAGACTGGTATTTGTGTTGTCTGGCAGAGTGTTTTGCAGTTTGTGTTATATTCTTTCCATGACTAGCTCCCCTAGTTAATCGAGGGCTTAGAAGGGGGGTGGAGCCTCCCCCTTCATTGCACTGATTGTGCAGCGAGGGATCATAGGGGTTTGAGGGGGGCGGGTAGCCCCCCTTTACAGGGTCCGAGGTAGTGCCCCGGGAAATTTTTTTGGGACCCTATATTAGGTGGGACAAACCTACCTATGGTTTTGTGCATGGTTTTTGCGAATGGTTTTGGACGCGATGGTTTTCAGTCCATGGTATTGGATGCTTTAACATGTATAAATATGTATTGTAACATTGAAAGGAACATAATGAAAAATCAAGCTCGTAGTCCCGATAATGGGATACAGTGGAAAATATCTGGGTATATGTGTTTTATGTGTTATGCTCTCTCATTGTTGATTTTCAGTGTTTTAGAATCCGTACATAAGTAATTTCTGTACAGGGTTAAAACCTACATTTGGTATCAAAGCCATTTTGGCTTCAAGGGGACGCCTTTGTCACTGAGGGGTTTTGATTGGGCGTGTGGTAAGACCTTTTTCAGTGGGAGATCTATGGGATCGATTCTGGTGGTGAAAGAAGATGGCAAGCAGTGGAAAGATAGAGATCGAGAAATTTAATGGTCAGAGTTTTCAGTTATGGAAACTCAAGATGAAGGATCTGTTGGTGGATAAAGATCAATGGATCGTGGTAGATCCAGGTACTAAATCAACAGAGGTGTCCGATGAAGAATGGAAGAAGTTGGATCAGAAGGCAAAGAGAACAATATGATTGTGTGTCTCAGATTCAGTATTGCTGAATGTATCAGGGGAAGCTACGACGAAGGCTTTGTGGGACAAGTTAGGGACTTTGTACCAATCTAAGTCTCTGGTGAATAAATTGTTCCTATGGAGAAATATGTATAACCTGAGGATGAAATATGGAGACTTGGTGAAAGAGCATTTGAATGCATTTAATACTATGGTAAGTCAGTTATTTTCTATTGATATTAAAATTTTAGATGAAGATAAGTGAATTAGTTTGTTGTGTTCTCTACCATATTCGTGGGATAGTCTGGATATTGCAATAGGTAGCAATGCAACTGCCTTGCTGTTTGATGAAATAGTCTCATCCTTGCTGACAGAGGAGATGAGATGGAAAAATACTGAGAGCCAGAATGGTGATGCCTTGTCTGTACGAGGACGGTCCCAGAACAGAAACAAAAATAAGTCATCGAGTGGGAGATCTAAATCTAGAGGGATATTTAAATCTCTAGGAAAACTTATAAAGGTGGTGTGGTGGACATGGAGAAAGCAAGGGCACTACAAAAGGGAGTGTAAATCTAAAGCTCCTGACAAAGGAAAGGGATCTGATGATGCTCCTTCTACAAAGGTGAAAACCACCTCAGATGAAGGTGGGGATGTGTATTTGGCTTCTTCAAGTACACATGTAGATCATGAGGCATGGTTGATTGACTCAGGTGCATCCTTTCACTTCACTCCCCATATAGAGTGGTTCTCCGAGTATGAGAAATATGATGGTGGTGATGTCTTCGTGGGGGATGACAGGAAGGCTAGAATCATTGGTCATGGAAAAGTCAAGTTGAAGTTGCAAGGTGGAAGGATTAGAACACTTCCGGGTGTTCTGCATATTCCTGCATTAGCCAGAAATCCGGTTTCTGTAAGCAAGCTAGATGATGCAGGTGTAAAAACAATGTTTGAGAAAGATGCCAACGAGATGGTTTAGGGAGCACTAGTATTGATGTGGGGAGTTCGGATTGGAACTCTGTATAAGCTTCAAGGTAGCACTTTTGCTGATGGGTGCAACAATTCTATGGTTCCTAAAGGTGGATTAGAAAATCTAGTATTCTCTGGAGAAAATACCATGCTATGGCATCAAAGGCTTGGACATATTGGAGAGAAGGGCCTTCAAATACTTCATTGTAAAGGTATGGTAGAAGGTATGACTAATATCTCTTTGGATTTTGATTTCTATGAAAACTATGTATATGGGAGCAAAATCAGGTGAGTTTCCCCTCTGGTGGTAAGAGGGCGAAACAAATATTAGAAATTGTGCATAGTGATGTGTTTGGACCTGTGAAGGTTCCATCACTGGGTAAGTCTGTGTACTATTTATCATTTATAGATGACTTCTCAAGGAATACATGGATATATTTCCTCAATAAGAAATCTCAAGTCTTTGATAGGTTTAACAAATTTAAGGCTTTGGTGGAAAACTAGATAGAGAAGAAGATAAAGGTGTTGAGGACAAATAACGGTGGACAATTTTGCAGCAAATAATTTGAAGAATTCTATAAGAAATGTGGTATAGCATGACAAAATACTACTCCATACTTGCTTGAGCAAAATGGAGTTGTAGAAAGAATGAACAAGACGTTGATGGAAAGGGAAAGAAGCATGCTCAGTGGTGTCGGGTTAAGACAGGAATTATAGGCGGTGGAGACAACATGTTACCTGGTCAACAGATCACCTTCATCACCGTTGGTGGATAAGATTCCAAAAGAGTTATGGACTGGTAAGAAACCCTCTCTTTCACATCTGAGGGTATTTGGATGTGATGCATATGTACATGTTCCAAAGGAGAAAAGAACAAAATTGGATAGTAAATTTGAAAAGTGCATCTTTATTGGGTATAAGGATGGTTTAAAGGGTTATAAACTTTGGAACCCAGTAACAAGGAAGGTTGTGTACAACCAACATGTGGTGTTTAGAGAGGTGAAAGATGTTATTAAACATGAAGTCCTATCAAAGGAACTTGAGAAGATAGAGTTTGAGCTAAAGGAGGAAGAATCATACTCTACAGTAGAAGAGAAATCAGAAGATGAAGAGCCACAAAATCCGTTGTGAGAAGATCAGTTTGAGAAAGAAGGTAGAAAAAAAGGTATAGTCCATCTACTTTTGTTCAAATTTTGCTTTATATATTACTGATGATGATCCCAAAACTGTGAAGGAAGTAATAGATTCAGAGGATGGAAAACTCTGGAAAGAGGCCATGGTTGATGAAATGGCATTTTTGCACAAAAATGAGGCTTGGGATCTGGTGGAGTTGATGGCTATAAGGAAACCTATTGGTAGCAAATGGGTTTTCAAGAAGAAGACGAATGCAGAAGGAAAGGTGGAGAAATACAAAGCTCAATTGGTAGCAAAAGGTTATTCCCAAGTGCCGGGAATTGATTTTGGTGATATTTTTTCTCCTGTTGCCAAGGTGACTTCTATCAGATTTCTTTTATTTGTTGCTACTTCTTTTTATTTTGAGGTAGAACAGATGGATGTGAAGACATAATTTCTTCACGGGGATTTGGAAGAGGAGATATACATGAAGCAACCTGAAGGCTTTGCAGTGAAGGGTAAGAAAGAACTAGTATGCAAGTTAAAGAAGTCTCTGTATGGGTTAAAATAGTCACCAAGGATGTCATATCATAAATTTGATACATTTATATGGGGACTTGGATTCACCAAAAGAAAAGTAGATCACTATGTGTATTTAAAATTAATTTGTGACGTGTTACTTATTTGGTCTTGTATGTGGATGATATGTTGCTGGTTGGAAATGACAAAGAAATTATCCAGCATTTAAAGACCCAATTGTCCTCCAAATTTGACATGAAAGATCTTAGTGCTGCAAACCATATTTTGGGCATGGAAATTAAGAGAGATCGGGCAAAGAGGAAGCTCTAGTTAAACCAGAGGAAGTATGTCAAGACAATATTGCAGAGGTTTAATATGCAGGATAGTAAACTAGTGAAGGTTCCTATTCCTGTAAGTGTAAAGTTATCTATTGAACAGTGTCCCATGACACAAGAAGAGGAAGAGGACATGTCCCATGTTCCATATGCAAGTGCAGTCGGTAGCCTAATCTATGTGATGGTCTGTATTGGACTAGACATTGCACATGCAGTGGAGTATTGAGTAGGTTTATGTCAAAACCAGGGAAGGAGCACTGGACAACAATGAAGCGGGTTTTCAGGTATTTGCGTGGCACTAGTGATTATGGTTTGTGCTACCAAGGAAGTCCAGGATTGGACAGAGTTTTGGATATTCGTGGCTTTGTTGTATGTTAGATTGGGCTGGGAGTCTGGATCAGAAGAATATCTACAAGTGGGTATATGTTTAACCTATTTGGAGGTGCAGTCAGTTGGATGGAGTAAGAAACAATTTGTAGTGGCACTATCAACTACAAAGGAAAAATACCATGGCAGTCACTCATGCAAGCAAGGAAGCAGTTTGGTTGCAGAGATTGTGTTCAAGTATGGGGTTAGTACAGGGAGCTATAAGGATAGACTGTGACAGCCAAAGTGCAATTTTCTTGGCAAAGAACCCTGGCTTACCATTCAAAGACAAAGCACATTGATGTTCAGTATCACTTTGTGAGGGATATGATAGAAGAGAAAAAGGTATTGCTGGTAAAGGTGGACACTTTGAAGAATACAACAGATGCATTGACAAAATTTGTGAGCTCTGTGAGTTTCTATTGGTTTAGAGAACAATGGGCATTGCAGGGCTAGATAAATGACTAAGCTTTCCCGTGACCCCCTACGGAAAGAAAACAACAAGTGGGAGAATGTTGGGTTGTGTTATATTCTTTCCACAACTAGCTCCCCTAGTTAATTGGGGGGTTAGAGGGGGGGTGAAGCCTCCTCCTTCGTTGCACCAATTGCGTAACAAGGAGGTCATAGGGGGTTTGAGGGGGGTGGGTAGCCCCCATCTACAGGGTCCGAGGCAGTGCCCCAGGGAAATTGTTTTGGCACCCTATATTAGGTGGGACGAACCTACCTATGGTTTTGTGCATGGTTTTTGGTCCATGGTACTGGATGCTTTGACATGTATAAATATGTATTGTAACATTGAAAGGAACATAATGAAAAATCAAGCTGGTAGTCCCGGTAATGGGATCCAGGGGAAAATCTCTATGTATATGTGTTTTATGTGTTATGCTCTCGCATTATTTATTTTCTGTGTTTTAGAATTCATATGTAGGTAATTTTTGTATGGGGTTAAAACCTACAATTTGCTACTCATGGACATACTCTTATTTGCCGCTTTCTTTGTAGGTTTGCTTTATGTTTTCTGATTTTGGACAACTGGTGGATCAACCTTCCTCAACAGTTCAAATTTTTTTTTTCACTTCCCCAAGTATAAGGGGAGCCCCCTTAATTATGAGATTGTAACAATCATTTTGATTTTGGGGCTACTTCTCGGTGTTTGTATTTTGCACTGCTTGCGAGCATTTATACATGTTTACCAATTTCCCAAAGCTTGATGCCTCATCCGGTGCAACATCTCTATCATTGCCTATATCTCCTGGTTGTTCTTGCACACTGTTGTCTACATCAAGTGTGCAGTTGCATACTGAGCCTACAACTCGCTTCCGGTCCGAACAAGAACTCTTTGAGTGATCATCTTCATGAAATGAACAAAATTCGTTGTTCTCGCATTGTCCAAACTGGAACAAAGATCTCTGTGTAGTTTTAGTCGGGAGATGGTTAATGCCTGATGACATGTTTCCTTGTCTCTATCTGGGTAGTCGGCTGCTTGTAGATGTGTGAATGGTTTGTTGCTTGAGCCCAGACACTTCTTTTGTGAAGTTTTCGGCAAGATGAGTAAGGGTTTCAATATGATTTGTTTCCTTGTCCTTACCATTACTCGCCACAACCTGTTGCTTCCTTCTCACATCTCTGGAGTCCTTTGTAGGTTCATCATCCTTAATGACTCCAATTGTGCACAGGTCATTTCTAACAACGATTGCCTTTTCGCATTTTTCTAACAATGTTGGTTTCGCAGCTTGCTTGACGAATTGCACAATGCTAGTCAATAGTGCGGATGTGTAGTAATCGACGGTGATGGATTCATGAGGTTTCATGTCCACTGTGAACTTATTCAATATGCGCAAAAACCTCTGATTGAAATATTTCACCTTTTCTTTCCCCACCACCTTTAGGCATCTCGATTCTTTGAGTAACATGGCTGGGATCTTGCTATCAACAAAATTTTCCAAAAACATATGTTTGAACATACCCATGTATGGATTTGACAGGAAGGCTGTGATACCATGTAGCCGCGTGACCATCCAAGGTACATGGGAACAATATACATGCAACGTCATCGTAGTGTACCTTAAGTGTTTTCAGTTGTAGGTAAAAAATTTCCTAAATGATCTGCTACCTTCAGTGTGTTGTTAGGGTCGAACTTTGTGATCATCATCTCTGACCACTTCGACATCTTTTGTAAAGCCCCTAGGAGAGCCAATGTTCCCTGAATCATCCATTCCAGATTCTGGTTGGCCATGTCTTTGTGCTCTTCGTCCTCCTCCTCTTCTTCAAAATCTGACAGTTTTGGCTCTGAGTCTGTTGGTTCATCTCTGCCTCCACCTCCTCCATTGCCTTCCCCTTTGCCTCCTGTGCCAAAGTCCGAGCCTTAGATCATGACGATGTCTCATTGTCCTTGTTGAAATACTAGAGGTTCCTCTCCATCTTCAACAACTTCTGCTAGACCTTCAAGTGTGGTGACAACTACTTCTTCCATTGATGATACAACAACCCCTGTGGGAGTGGTTTTTGTCTTTTTTGATGCATATGGAAGATGTTGTATTCCTGGGATCAGTCTGACTTCTTTCACGAACTTTCAAGTGATTGGATGGATGGAGAAAAGGCACTAATATGAAATTTCTTGTTCAATCTGGGGAGGTGAGGAGTAACCAAATGAAAAGTTAGGCATAGGTGAGAGGGAGTGCAAGTTACTGCCTTGACCAAATGATTGATGATTGGGTGTGAGAGGAAATTCATCCATAAACAACTAGTGGCCCTCTGTCTAGCACCAGAAATGTTGACAGTGTTGGACCTGCCAACTAGACTTCACACCATTTGGTGCAAGAGTCCCATCCAGTATGATGGCTCGATTGCCATTATCTTAAATGTTTGCCTTAGCTCTTGGTTGTCAGCATGAGAGAGTGGTTTTCTTTTTCTTCGAACAACTATGTTCGTGTGCTTGGTGAATGCTAGTGTTACTTGTCTTGAGGTTCTTTCATAGCATAGAGAGAGGGTGGGAGTGAGTCTCAAGTTGGATGGGGGGAAGTCCCAACTCTATTAGAAACACACAACACAACAAGACATGCATAACTTCCGGAAGAGAAATCAACACAGATGCGGCAATCACAACACACAATGAAGATAGCAAGTACAACACCCAGTGTGGCAGTCCACGCGACTGCGACGGTCGTTATAACAAGTATACGTGAAAGGTTTTTTCTGATGTCTGGGGAGGAAACCAACATGGGCAGGACAATGTTAAGAACTTATACAACACATTTTCATTAATATATATATTAGAACAACTAAGTGAATTCAATTGTTTAACACAGGTTAAAGCAACATGTATTACAAGTGTTCAAGATTAATTCTTACAAATAGTTACAACACATGTGTGAAAACGTGCTGGCTTGTGAGCATGATTCTGAATTAAGAGAAAGTTCTAAGACACATCGATACACCATAAATCACTAACCCTGTAGGCGAGGTGTTGGAGCCACTACTCACTCCTTAAAGAAAATATTATAGATTCTCAAGGCTATGTGGGAGGAGCTAAGGTGAAAATTCATTTGGATGTACAAATGAGAGGGTATTTATTGCCAAGGGTGAAACTGGCCCTTGTGACTATTTAACTTTCCTCATGATTGTTTGACTTTCATGACTTTTCAAATTACATGACTCTTCAGATTACAAGTGGGTCTCTTAGACTTCCATGTTACATTACATTGATTGACAATAGTATGGCCCATAGTGGTGATGTGGTTGACATGACTCATGACACGAGTCAACATGAAAGTGATGGTATGTGCATGTTGCTACCAGTGTGCATGTTGCTACTGGTGTGCATGTCGAGCTACAATGTTGTTGAGTGATGGATTTCTTCTTGGTGTATCGTAACTTCACCTCCACATGGAAAGGTGTGCAGAATCGTCGATGGTAATTGTGTTCACTTGATGTTGCATGTGGACATTGCTCCTTTGTTTGTACTTTTTCATGCTTGACATGTTTCTCCATTCGTGAAAATATTTCCTTGCATGAACCATTCATTCATCCATTCGTGAACACATACTTTTGCATGTACTCTCCTTGTTCATCCCTTTTGTAATTGCATCATGTTTGTTCATGTACCTGTATCTGCAATCAATCATTATGAGATGACATCAAATCCATAAACCTTCTAGTCTACCATGATGCATGATCATTCACTTTTGGATGCAAGGTGACCGGGAAAGAGGACAAGGTTACAAAACTGCACAAGGAAAACTTTGAGTTGGGATGTGAGCTCAGGGCACTACTGGTGAAAATTGCATATAGGTCACTAGGAGATTGAGATGAACAATCTGGATCAGTGATGACTTTCCACGAGATTTGGCTCGACTGGAGGGAAGATCTATGCAATTTCTGGGTGAAGTAGTTTGTGTAGTATAGGGCCTTGGCAAGAAAATCTAAGAAATTCCTAGAGGGAGCAGGTTGCAGGCTTCAAGAGGCTTGGTAGAAAAATGCACAATTCCTAGAGGGAGCTGGTCGTGGGCTGCGGGATGGCTTGGCAGCAAAAGCTGTGCAATTCCTGGAGGGAGTTGGCAGCGGGTTGCAAGGTCTATTGCAATAAAAAATTGCACAATTGTTAGGAGGCTGACCTGTTGATCACCTCTATAGTTTTTGAGCTGAGAGGGATGTTGGGCTGCTAAGGGGCTTGCTCAGAAATCTGCACAGTTTTCTTGGTGAGCAGTTGGTCGGCTGATTGGGAGATTGGCTAGAAAAACTATGCAATTCTTGGGGGGAGGAAAGGATAGACACTTGGTGTTTTTCTGGCCTATCTGTGTAGTTTTCTTAGTCAATGGAGTGGGAAAGGTCTACAACTTCTACCAATTTCTGAGGGGAGTGAGTTCTGGGGTCACTGCCTGGTTAAACTCTCCGGTTGATGAACATGAGGGTTGGTTGTTCAGCTTGTAGTTAGCGTAGATTGAAATGGCTTGT
Organism: Pinus taeda; assembly: GCA_000404065.3. NCBI lineage: Eukaryota > Viridiplantae > Streptophyta > Pinopsida > Pinales > Pinaceae > Pinus > Pinus taeda. Next base: position 146,448 of record APFE030333106.1, read on the forward strand.
TGGACACTTATGCACTGCTTTGGGTGACAATCGGTCGAGTTGATTGCAAGGTGGGGGTCTGGTTGTTAGAGGGTGATCCGATCATCAGAACTTCAACAAAATGACTAAGTGTTTGAGTGAGTGAATTTGTGCATATGTGACATTGTGAACACACACTCAACATAACTTGATGACAAGACGCCTCAAACCATCAAGACAACATATGCTCAACATGATTGACCAATGGTGCGAGCAACAAGCGTGATTCTTGTGATGGATCATTGAATTACTGCGATGATGATTTTGCGACAGTGTATACAAATTCATGTGTGAGTGGGATGGATGTTTACATAGTGAATACAACATGTACACATGAAGCAAAACCTTATGCACGACCAAAACATGTTTGCAAGCGTCACATTGTGACCAACATGCAACAAGCTCTCCTTTGAATGGTCAAGAAAAGAGGGTGCATAGACTCAACATGAGCCCATGGGGTGAGCCTAAGTGATTGCAAACATAAAGTAAAATTTAAGGGAGCTCCGAAATTGGATGCAGGCCAAAATTTTGGAGGGTCTTGTAGCTACTACAACAGGGCCACAACAACAACAACAATGTAGAGGTGAGGGAAATGTTTGGTTGGAGTGTTGGATATGTGGTGAGGAGCACCTTAGGAGAGATTATCCACAACATTAGGGTGGAAGGCCTAAGATATACAGTGTACAAGAAGCGCAAACTGTTGGGGATATTGGTCAGAGTATTCCACGTATCTATGTAGCAGTGGACAATGGGCAAGCATAACACCAGGAATTTATCATTGAGATGTACGGTAAGCTTTGTGATCAAGTTATTCCTATTTTGATTGAACTTGGATCTAATTATAGCTATGTTATTCCTAACTTGGTGGATAAGTGTGGGTTGAATAAGGAGTTGCATGTAGAGTCTTGGTTAGTGTAGTTGGCTACAGGTACAAAGAAGTGAGTTCATCCTTGGGTAATAGCTTACAAATTTGATTTGAATGGTATGCCTACAATAGCAAATTTGAATGTATTACCGTTGGGTTCATACAATATGTTATTGGGCATGGATTATTTATATCTACATAGAACCAAGGTTGGTTGCTATGAAAAAGCTATTGAGTGTGTTGATGACATTGGAGAACCTAGAGTCTTACAAGGTAAGAAGAAAGCCACATCACTTAGGATGGTGACAATTATCCAAGCAAAGTGTAGCCATATGAAAGGGTGCAAGCTATTTGAAGTACACATTTTTAGTGATAAGGGTAGGGAGGTTGAAGATGTAGATGTGTTGAATAGGTACCCAATGTTGCAACAGTTTAGGGATGTATTTCCTGAGGACATTATAGAGTTTCCACCTTACAGGGAGGTAGATTTTTCTATTGAGCTAGTTCCATGGACAACTCCAATATCTAAAGATCCTTACAGGATGAGCACACCTGAGTTGGTTGAGTTAAAATTGCAGCTAAAGGAAATGTTGGACAAGGGATACATTAGGCCAAGTGTATCGCCTTAGGGTGCATTGGTCTTGTTTATGAGGAAAAAAGATGGTACCTTCAGATTATGCATTGATTACGGGCAGTTGAACAAAGTGACTATCAAGAATAGACACCCTTTGCCAAGTATTGATGACTTTTTCAATCAGCTGAAGGGATCAACAAAGCTATCAAAGATTGAATTGAGATCCAGATACCATCAGTGACACATCAAAGAGGAGGAAATTTACAAGCCTGTGTTCAGGACTAGGTACGGGCATTATGAGTTTGTTGTTGTTCCATTTGGCTTAACAAATGATCTAGCGAGATTCATGTGTTTGATGAATAGTGTGTTGCATCCATATTTGGATAAGTTTCTTATTGTGTTCATTGATGATATTTTGCTATATTCTAAAAATGAGGAAGAGCATGTTGAGCACTTAGCAGAAGTATTGAGGCTATTGAGAGAGAATTAGTTGTATGCTAAGCTCAACAAATGTAGCTTCTTTCATACTGAGATACACTGCTTGGGACATGTTGTCTCCAAGGAGTGCATTACAGTGGATCTAGAGAAGATAAGGGCCATCATGGAGTGGGTTGCTCCTAAGAGTGTGGATGAGGTAAGATCTTTCATGGGTCTGGAAGGTTATTATATGAGGTTCATTAGGAACTTCTCATAGATTGCTTATCCCATTGGCTTAAGAATGTGAGGCTAACTTTGACCAACTTAAGCAGTTTTTGACACATACACTAGTGCTACAGATTGCAAATTCAGAAAAAGAGTTTGTAGTATATACAAATTATTGCAATAGAGGATTTGGTGGAGTCCTTATGCAAGGTGGACAGGTGGTATGTTATGAGTCCTGGAAATTGAACGAGTATGATCAGAACTCCTCAACACAAGATCTTGAGCTAACAATGATTACACATGCACTAAAGATGTGGAGGCACTATCTTCTTGGCAGGTGTTTTGTGATTATGAGTGAACACATTGGGTTGAGGTTTTTTTTGACCAACCGAATCCGAATTCCAGGTAAGCTAGAAGGTTGGCCACGATCAATGAGTTTGACTTTGAGATCAGGTACATCAGGGGTAAATAGAATAGGGTGGTAGATGCTCTCAGTAGACGGGTATAGGTACATCACTTGGTAGTTATGATGTCCTATGGAACAAACTTACATGACAAGATATTTTAGGCAGGACACTAGGTTTTTAGGTATATGGAGATTGTGCAATAGTTGCAATAGGTAAAAGCATATGTAGAGGTACATGTACAGGTGATAGTACAGGTACAAGTAAAGGTGGCCATAGATACAAGTACAAGTGCACATGGCATGGACTATTGTCTTACACAAGAGGGATTGGTCAAGTTCCGGGACAAGATATATGTACCAGATAATAGTGAACTCAAGAAGGTGATCTTAAGGGAATTTCATGTGAAAGCTTATTTAGGTCACCTGGGTTATCAAAAGACACTCACAATGGTAAATATATATCACTATTGGCTAGATTTGAAGAGGGATGTAGTAGATTTTGTGTCTAGATATTTTGACTGTCAGCGAGTGAAAGAGTGCAAACATCCAGGTGGACTGCTACAGCTGATCATTATTCCTGAGTGGAAATGGGGGGTCACTTCCATGGATTTCATCACAGGGTTGCCAAAGACATTGAAGTAGCATGATTCCATCATGGTCATTGTGGATAGGTTTAAAAAGGTTGCACACTTTTTTCCAGTGAAGTCTATGTTCTCAGCTAATGATGTGGCACAGGTGTTCATTCGAGACATGGTTAGACTACATGGTGTCCCAAGAAATATTGTGTCAGACACGGACACAAAGTTCACTTCCAAGTTTTGGAAGGAGTTATTTGCAAGTTTGGGCACTGAGTTGGCCTTTAGCACAACTTATGATTTGCAGAAGGATGGATAGAAAGAGAGGGTCAACAAAATATTGGAGGACATGGTGAGGATGTATGTGATGCATCAACAAAGGAAGTGGGAAGAGTATCTCCCTTTGGTTGAGTTTTCACATGAACAATGGTTATCAGGAATCACTAAGGATGAGTCCTTTTGAGACATTATATCGATGGATTTGTATCACTCCCATTAGTTGGAGTGATTCAGTTAGCAGAGTATTGATTGGAATAGATATGTTGGCAGACATGGAACAACAAATGCAGGAGCAAGAAGAATCTCAAGGCAACACAAGATGGGCATAAGAGTTATGTAGAGAGGAACAGGTTGTTCAAGGAGTTCCAGGTTGGGGAACAAGTGTACTTGCATATAAAACTGAAGAAGAGATCCTTGCAGATTGGCTCATGTGCCAAGCTGGCACCATGATTTTGTGGACCCTTCAGTATTATTGAGAGGGTTGGGTTAGTAGCCTATTGACATGCAATGCCTCAGACAGTGAAATTCCATGATATTTTCCATGTCTCATTGCTTAAGAAGTATGTTAAATATGTTGATCATGTGATTGAATAGTTTGTATTATAGGTGCAACCAGATGGAGAATTCCAGTTAGAGCCTCAGTCTATATTGCATAAAAAGTTGCTCATGCTCCCGAACCGAGAAATAGAGAAAGTTAAAGTGCAATGGAAGCACTTTTGGCCCGATGAAGCTACATAGGAGACGATGGATTAGATGCGGGCTATGTATCCTTCCATTTTTTGCTGGCTGAGGCAAAGCAGCCTTGATATGGTGGTTTGGTGATTTCTTATGGTGGTTTGTGATTTATTATGGTGGCTTGGTGATTGCTTATGGTGGTTCCGTAGTTTCTTTATGGTGGTTTAGTATTTTCTTATTATGACTTGGTATGTGCTACATGGTGGTTTAGTATTTTCTTTATGTTGGTTTAGTATATGCCTTATGATGATCATATATGCTTTATGATGGTCGATACATGTTATATGATATTTGATATATTCTTTATGATGTTTTGATACTACTATATGATGTTAGTATATGTTTGATATATGTTTGGTATATGATTTTAAATATGTTTTAGTATATATAGTTTTTATGATGTTGCTATATGTACACCCGTGTATGAATTTTTATACCGTAAAGAACTATGTTATAAAGCTCCACTACGCGGTATGGGTGTCATGTTATTATGGTTATGTTATTATGCTATCATGTGGTTATGTTATCATGATGTTATGATGTCATGTGGATTGGCACTCAGCAGGATGATCATTTTAAATACCTTAATGAGTTGTGATATAAAGCTCCACTATGTGGTATGTTGTCATTTTGTCATGATGTTTTTTTCTCTTGAGCAGACCTTTCATTGTAAATACTACATCGAGCTATGTTATAAAGCTCCATGAACAATATATCCTCTTTCAGCATGTTGCTAAGGTATATGTGATTGAACACCGATGACAGTGTCCCTCAAGGGGGAGGTTTTTGTAATAACCTTGGTGAAAATTCTATGTAATAAAATTTAAAACAATAACCACGGATGAATGGGACACTTATTCCAAGTTGAATGTTTGGCAAGACATCCTAGGGGGTGTTCATTTTGTTTATGGCTAAGGAAACTAGAAAAGGCAATGGTTAATGCATTAAAAAGGAAAAATGGAATTTTTGGCACATTTATTTTCGAAAATAATGGAAATTAGGTGAAAAAGGAGGTGAAAGGTCACAGGTTTCATGTGAGGGGGAAAATCGAGGACAATAATGGAAAATGAAGAAAATAGAGGCCTCATTCATAAAAAGGCTTCTGAGGATCAATTGGTAACATTTTGTGAGTATAGATTTGGGGCTCTCTCATTATTCTCTCTCTCTCATACTCTTGGACACTTGAGTTTTCTTGGAGCACTCTCACATTGAAGCAATAAAGGCAAAGGAGGAAAGAGCAAGCAAAGATCAAGTAGGGAAAGGAAGGATCAAGCAACTACATCAGACTTCATTATAGGTATCAACTTGCATGTGTATTTTCCTTGCTAGATTTGGCATGCATGTGATTGCATGTGTTTCTTTTCTACCATGGCATGGGTTTTTCCAAGTGTGATAGTATTTTCAGCCTAGCCTTGTCATTTCCTGATAGATTTCATGAGATGGGTTCTCTCATGTGGTTTGTGTGGGATGTGTTAGCTCTGCTATATAATGCTGACTTTCTATTGTCAGAGGAAAGCTTGGTCTGTGTGATGGTGTCTTCAAAAGCGGCCCCTCATGGATCATTCTCCCTTCTCCGTCTAACCCGCTTTCTCTCCACCACCTCCATTCCTCTATTTTTCTCCTAAACCTAACAAGATTAGCCCCTTTTCACTTTAGCCCTGAACGCAAAACCCCGAACCTACCATTAAACCCTACCATATGTCTTTGTGCACTCATAAACCCTACATCGCATCTCCACCATTGATCACCTCGCCGATCCAACAACTCCCGTTGCACCCAATAAAGGCAACCTGCTTCGCAACCCCCAACCATCAGATCATCTCCGTAAAGATTCGACAGCCTTTTATTTCATCACACCAGCGATATGATCGAATGTTAGGGCATTATGAGAGCGGTTTTTCTCTCTCATCCGCTGCTACATGTTGATCTCTAAATGGAATTGCACGACCCCGGACATTTACCTCTTAATGTCTGAAAGCGGTGCAATAAATACCATTACCGCCCAACTAATATGCCTGCCAATTAAACGTTAGTGCAGCTTTGCTTCCTGATGACCGCCTGATCTATCCGCTGAAGATCTGATAGCCCCAATTCACCCCACTCTCACCTCGATCGATAACCTCCATCAAGCCATCTCCACCATCTGTTTCCTCAATCCGATGACCATTTTTCCCACTCATCTAAATCGTCCACTCACCCATGCATTCCACGTCCTTAACCATTCTATTTTCCCGAAGAACGAGATGACCAGCTCTGCCATTATCAGTCACTGACAGACCCCCAATAACCATATTTAACAGACAACATGGCCAAGGAAGAAAAGGACAAGCATGACTCTGTAACTGAATTTATCAGTCATGGACTCCACTGGTACGAGCACTCCAACCACCTAAAAGGACAACACAACACCTGAACAGATCATATTCACCCACTGAAGCAGGAAAACATGTTCTGAGACTCCATCAGGTAGTTAAATGCGGTTGGTGGTCAATTATGACCCCTCCATACCTAAGCGGCCAAGTGCCCTTGTAGTGTAAATCTATAAATACTCAGAAACAAGATGTAATCAAGGTTGGAATTTGATGTAAGGTTCAACTTCTAGAGACTATAGATATTTTGTCACTTGCAGCGTCTCGTCTTCATTTTCAGCTAATACAAGCTTCTTTTACTGTTAATTGCTCATTGTCCATTTTCTTCTTATTCTAATCTTGTGCCTGATATGCTGTATTCTCGAGCTCATGGTCTTTAGTGCTAGATAACTGCCATCTTATCTCTATGTTAAAGCCTTGATTGCATCATTGAATAGGTTGCCCAAGTTTCTTTCTATTAAATGCAGGAGAGCTATCATCCTGTCTTTGCACTAATAGATTAGATTTATAGGTTTCTTTACTGGTTGCAGCTAGCCATCACATGGTCTTGTGCATCTGTAGGTGTGGCCAATATTCTCCATATTCACCTAACATCTAAAATTATGAGCATTGTTGGTCTAAAGCCTCATAGTCTGAGGGTGTTCATGCATGTCTGGAGTGAAACAAAGTAGAAGCGGTTATCTGGCTTGAACCAAACCATCATTCCTTCCATTAAACCTACAACAATAGTTGAATTTATATGTTACCAGGCATCTCTGAGCTACAAGCTAAGAGAGTTTCTTGGAATTCTAACTTAATTGGTGCCATTGCTGGGGAGAGGAGATTGAAGCTCAACTTCCTTGAGAAAATGACACAAATCCAACTTTGATGATAGACAAAGTCTAGACATATTTTTTGTTGTAATCATCTATATGGAAACTCTATTAGAGGTTGAACCTCTTGGCGACTCCACATTACAGTTCTGGCTCAGTTTGTGACACATACTCGGAGAAATCCTTAAAAATCACCAGCTGACCCAATACCTGACCTTGAGAAGATTGTCAAGCAAAGAAAGACATCACAAAAAGGAGCATAAGGATCAGGTAAGCCTAAATAATATTATGTATCTCTGCAAGAAAGGCTTGTAACCGAGCATGTACATGTTGAAAATATAGAGCCTAGCACTCTCAATGAAGAAATACTCTTAGAGATTCATAAAGCTCCTTGTCCAATAACTTCCCCTTTGGATCTCAGTCCAAAGAAAACCCCCCTTCCAGTCCATCATACTCCTTTAGCCCTATCATTCATTGCTCAGCTCGCCACCTTCGAAACTGCCAATACTCTTCCATCTACCCCAGTCACGGCAGGCCCACAAGCACCTACCAAAATGGAAAGATTGAGAGCTGCTAGGTATGGACCTTTGGTCCTGCCTGTTCCTTTGAATGCCATGCCTACAGGAGAGTATCATAAATACATGCCTAATTTCATTGGTACAGAGGGAGTAACAACTAAAGAACACCTTGAGTCTTTTTATAGCTATGTTGATAACCTAGATATCAGTGAAAATGATGTGTGGATGAGAGTATTTGTCCAAAGCCTTGATGGAGAGGCTAGAAAGTGGTTCAGAGAGCTCGCCCCTAGGTCTATAGCAGATATTGAAGCATTAGGGATGTGTTTTTAAAGCATTGGGGAGATAAGAAAGATCTGCTATACTACCATACTGAGTTTGGCACCCTGAAAAGGGGAAATGGGGAGTCATTGTCTAATTTTAATAAAAGATTCAATTGTATGTATAGCAAGATACTAGTTGAAGTGAAGCCTACCCCCACCTCTGCTAAAATCACCTATGCCAATGCCTTTGATTCTGATTTCTGCCTGTTATTAAGAGAAAGAAAATGTGCCACTCTAGCTGAAATGCAAGATGCAACCTTGGAGGTGGAATCCAATATCATGGCTGCAGAAAAACTCAAAGGTCATGCTGACAGAAGGAGGTAGAGAGGTGAGGCTTCTTCTTCCTCTGCTTCATATTCAGAACCCAAATTAGATAAAATGACTAAAATGATAGAGTCATCGGCTACTGAAATATCCAAACTGAAGGTTGAACAGAGTTCTGGGAAAGTAAGGCTTCCTAATACAGTTGCTCCTAGAAATCCCAATCCATTCAGAAGAGCAAATGAACAATTGCAGATCATTCAGAGGGGTAAAGAGGCCAGTGAAAAACAAAGGGTTAAGGCTCCTCTCCAGAACGTATTCATGGATGAGGAACAATTTGATGAAGAGGATGAGATTCACTACATGGAGGACAAGGGAAGTGCTACCTTTTTAACATTGGCTGCCTATGAAGAGTCATTACTCAAGGACCAGACTAGTCAAGAGTGGGATAGAGAAGTTGTTCTATAGACCGAAGACTAGCAAAGATATAACTTGAGGTCAAGAACGAGTAATGTCAAAGAGAAACTTGCCCAAAGAGCTACCGTCCCTACAGAGCAATAGATCAGCAAACAGAGGAAACCAACAGCTAATCCCATCATCCTCAAAGCACCAGTTCAAGAGGTAAGAGGCCCTGAGAAGTCCCCTTCCCCTTTCAGTTTTGAATTGGAAGTCCAGAAGTTGAAAATATCTGTACCTCTGATAGAACTTGTAAAGAGTGAGGTCTTTAGAAAGCCTATCCTTACTGCCCTTGAGCTGAAAGCCACACAAGCACCCAATGACTATGTGAATTTATAAGATGATAAACCGGTAGTTGTGCTTAGCCCAATGACTGAACCTGTTGATAACAATTCCCCATCATTTTATGTCTCTCTAAACATTCATGAAAAAATCCTCCACAACTACCTGTTGGACACAGGCGCCAACCATAATCTGATGCCCAAAGCTATCATGGAAGAATTAGGCCTTGATATTACCAGACCTTATCATGAATTGTTCTCCTTTGATTCAAGGAAGGTCAAATGTTTGGGGTTAATCAAAGACTTGGCTATCACCCTGACTCAGCTGCCCATGAAGAGCATGATGATGGATATTGTGGTAGCAGATATCCCCCCCTAATTTTGGTATGCTACTTTCCAGAGTGTGGATGAAGAGGTTAGGTGGGACATTGCAAAATGACTTATCTTACGCCACTGTCCCAATTTTTGGAGGGGAAAGAAGAAAAATGTACAGGGAAGCCCAACTTGCCTATATCATCAGTGATGAGAAGAATCCCATTAATCATCCTATTTATGCTGTGGACACTGACTTTGGGGCATGTATTCTCCAAATTGAAGAAGCCCATAAGGCCTTGGTGCAACTCAAGAAGCCAATAGACCAGGCCATGAAAGAAAACAAGACATGAGTTTGGGAGATGTTCTTTGATGGATCTTGTTCAAGGGAAACTGCAGGAACAGGTATGGTGCTGGTGTCTCCAAAACAAGAAAGCACAAATGTGTCTTTTAAACTGACTTTCTAGGTCACCAACAATATGGCAAAGTATGAGGCTCTGATATTGGGCTTAAACGCTACCAAAGACATGGGAATCAGAGACATAAAGGTGTTTGGAGATGCTGATCTCATCATTCAACAAGTGAACAAAATGTTCCTAGCAAGGCACCCAAGGTTGAAAGCATACAAAGATGAGGTATGGAGACTCAAATATTCTTTTAATGGTTTTTGTATCTCATATATCCCTAGAGTCAAAAATCAGCTTACTGATTCCCTTGCTGTGTCTGCTAGCATGTTCATCCCTCCCATGCCCCCTAAATTGGTTTATGAAGTCCAGATAAAATATAGACCATCCTTGCCTAATAATGTCCAGCACTGGAAAGTCTTTGAGGATGATTATGAAGTAAATAGGTTTCTGCAAGTCATTGATGAATTCTCTGAAATGAAAATTGATCAAGAGAATGAAACCTTAGAGGAAAGTCCCCAGCCCCAGCTAATGAACAAAATTGGCCAAGACAGTATTGTTCAACTACCTAGCAATCATATACCAAAAGGGGTAGTGCATCTAGAGAAGCTTTTTGACCATAATGATGTGTCTCATAAGATTTCCCAAAAATAAGATCAGTCTGCAGTCCATAGGCATAACATAGGGAGTCCAGATCATCCAAAGTATATAAATCTGTCCACCCATTTGTCTACTATCCAAAGTGTTGAGTATTGCACCTTAATGAAGCAATTTGCTGATGTCTTTGCTTGGGAATACAGTGACCTCGAAACTTATGACAAAAATATCATCCAGCATAAGATCCCATTGGAAATAGATGCCATTCCTTTCAAGCAGAAGTTGAGACCCATTAATCCTTTGCTTCTCCCTCTGATTGAAAAAGAAATCAAGAAGTTATTGGCTACCAAAATTATAGTTCCTCTAAGATATTCAAAGTGGGTAGCCAACTTGGTAGTCGTGAGGAAGAAAAGTGAAGAAATTAGGCTGTGTGTTGATTTCAGGAACCTAAACAAATGCTCTAAGAAAGACAATTATCCTCTGCCCAAAATGGAGCATTTGCTACAGAAAGTCTCAGGAGCCAAAGTTATGTCTCTCTTGGATTGATTTTCATTGTATAATCAAGTTGCTGTACATCTAGATGACCAAGAAAAGATTGCATTTGCCACTCCTTGGGGCACTTTTATGTACTCCAAGATGCCTTTTCGGATGATGAATGTTGGAGCCACCTTTCAGAGTTCTATGGATATAGCATTTGTAGGAGAGAAGGATAAATTTTTCCTTATATACCTAGATGATATAACAGTATACTCTAGTAGCCATCAAGACCATTTGCATCATTTAAAGAAAGTGTTTCTGAAGTACAGGAGGTTTGGGATATCAGTGAATCCTAAGAAGTCATAGTTTGCATTGGAAGAGGGAAAACTGCTAGGACACATTGTTTCTGCTGCAGGTGTCGAAATTGACTCAGAAAGAGTGAAAGAAATAGAGACCCTATCTATCCCATGATCAAAGAAGCACATCCAATCCTTTCTGGGAAAATAAAATTTGTAAGGAGGTCTATTCCTAATTTTGTAGAATTGGTAAAACACATCACCTCCATGCTGAAAAAGAGATCTGATATCAAATGGACTGAGGTAGCAAGAAGATTTTTTGAAGACATCAAAAGAGCTATTATGGAAGCACCCACTTTGATCAACCTAGATTATAGCAGGGAATTCCATATCTTCTCCTTTGATTCTGGTGACACCCTGGCAGCAGTCTTACTGGAGAAAGATGATGAGGGTTCAGAACATCCAGTGGCATTATTCAACAAAACATTAAGGGATGTTGAACTAAGGTATGACATCATCGAAAAACAGGCCTATGCTCTTATCAAATCTTTAAAAGATTTTTGAGTATATATTTTTCACTCTAAGGTGATTGCATATGTGCCCTCTGCTTCAGTAAAAGATGTCCTAATGCATCCAAATGTTGATGGAAGAAGGGCTAAATGGATTGCAAAGCTTATTGAATTCAACATAGAATTGAAGCCCACCAAGCTTGTCAAAGGTCAGGGTCTTGCCAAGTTGATGGCTGAAGAAAATCGCAGGATGCTGGACATAAATTGGATGAGCACAATTTTAGAGGATGGACAGACAGAAGAAGAAACAATGGTACATGATTGGTTGTTGGCTAAAAATCTAGTTTCTTGTGAATGGTATTCTACAATAGCTCAATTTTTGCTGAAGCTAGAAGTTCCTCTAGGTCTTAGTTCAAGCCAAACTAGGAATGTTAAGCTTAGGGCAGCCAAGTTCTGTATTCATGAAAATTTTCTCCATTGGAGGGATCCATCTAGAATCCTTTTGAGATGTCTGGACAAGGAACAATCTAGGGAGGTCATGCATCAGTTTCATTCCAGCATCTGTGGAGGACATCACTACTGGAAAACCACGGCCCATAAGATCCTCAGAGCTGGGTATTATTGGCCCACTTTGTTTTTTGATGTCTTTTCATTTGTAAAATATTGTGGCAGGTGCTAGAGGTTTGAAGGAAAATAGTAGTTGAAGTCCTTACCCTTGAAGCCAATACATGTCAGTGGATCAAATGGGATGCATGAAGAAAAAGAAAGGAAATCATGGGAAGTTTGATGCTCTATGGACTGGACCTTTTGTCATTTCTCAGATCAAGGGGAACAACACTTTCATGTTGTAAAGAATGGAAGGAGAAATGATGGCCCATTGAATGGGAAATTTTTAAAGGTTTATGTCGTTTAAGGCCTTCAGGCCTCAGTATTGTAAATATGTTCTTTTTACAAGTTTTAGTGTAAGCTTAATTAGACTCCATGCCCAATGGAAAACTAGGAAAGATTACTGATTTTGTTTTTGTATGAAAGGCAGTGGTCTATAGTTCTTGAAACCTCATAGGGAGGCTTTCATCCCCAGAAGGAGCTAGTGTTAGCTCCGCTATACAGTGCTAACTTTCTATTGTTAGAGTAAATCTTGGTCCGTGTGATGGTGTCTTCAAAAGGGGCCCCTCATGGGTCATTCTCCCTTCTCCATCTGACCCGCTTTCTCTCCGCCACCTCCATTCCTCCATTTTTCTCCCAAACTTGACAAGATTAGCCCCTTTTGACTTTAGCCTCGAACGCAAAACCACGAACCTAACATGAAACCCTACCATATGTCTCCACGCACTCATAAAACCAGCTCTTCATCTCCACTGTTGATCACCCCGCTGATCCAACGGCTCCTGTTGTACCCAATAAAGGCGACCCGCTCCGCAACCCCGGACCATTAGATAAACTATGTAAAGATCTGAAGGCCTTTTCTTTCATCGCGCCAATAATATGATTGAATGTTAGCGCGCAATGAGAGTGTTTTTTCTTTCTCATCTGCTGCTACGTGTCAATCACTGAATGGAATCGTGCGACCCTAGATATTTACCACTTAACATCTGAAAGCGGTGCGATAAATACCATTACCACCCAACTAATCCACCTCCCAGTTAAATGTTCGTGTAGCTTTGCTTCCCGATGACCACTTGATCTGTCCGCTAAAGATCTGACGCCCCCAATTCACCTCGCTTTCGCCTTGATTGATAGCGTCCGTCGAGCCATCTCCACCATCCATTTCCTCAATCCGACGACCATTTTTCTCGCTCATCCAAATTGTCCACTCACCCATGCATTCCACGTCCTTAACCATTCTATTTGCTTGAAGAATGAGATGACCAGCTCCACCATTATCAGTCACTGGCAGACCCCCAACAACCATATTTAACAGACATCATGGTCAAGGGAGAAAAGGACAAGCACGACCCTGTAACTGAATTTATCAGTCATGGACTCCATTGGTACGAGCACTCTAACCGCCTAAAATGATAGCACAATACCTGAATAGATTAGATTCACCCACTGAAGTAGGAAAACATGTTATGACCCCTCCATACCTAAGCGACCAAGTTCCCTTGTAGTGTAAATCTATAAATACTTGGAAACAAGATGTAATCAAGGTTGGCATTTGATGTAAGGTTCAACTTCTGGAGACTGTAGATATTTTGTCACTTGCATCGTCTCATCTTCATTTTCAACTAATATAAGATTCTTTTGCTATTAACTACTCACTGTCCATTTTATTCTTATACTAAGCTTGTGCCTGATATGCTATATTCTCGAGCTCATGGTCTTTAGCACTAGATAACTGTCATCTTATCTCTATGTTAGAGCCTTGATTGCATCATTGAATAGGTTGCTCAGGTTTCTTTCTATTAAATGCAGGAGATTTGTCATCTTGTCTTTGCATTAATAGATTAGATTTACAGGTTTCTTTACTGGTTGCAGCCGACCATCACATGGCCTTGTGCATCTACTGGTGTGGCCAGTATTCTCCATATTCACCTAACATCTAAAACTGTGAGCATTGGTGGTCTAAAGCCTTGTAGTCTGAGGGTGTTCACACATGTCTGGAGTGAAACAAAGTAGAAGTGGTTATCTGGCTTGAACCAAACCATCATTCCTTCCATTAAACCTACAACAATAGTTGAATTTATATGTTACCAGGCATCTCTGAGCTACAAACTAGGAGAGTTTCTTTGAATTCTAACAGGATGACCAGATTGGATTTGAAGCTGAGTGGGGTGGATATATGAATTGACAAACACATGGTGGTAGTGCTCCCTGAACAAGACTGAGGATGCATGAAGCCACTAGTCTAGTAACCCCTGAATCGGATCCTGGGTTGCGACAAAGCCAGATTGTGTGCCTTGATGAGCCTAGGAATCCTTGCCGGTGAATGGCAGGATATATGGTAAAGCCAAAAGGTGGATTTTTTCTCCATTGGGCCTAGTGATTATAGGATGGAATGCATGGTAAAGCCTAGATATTATGTCTTGGTGTAGGGCCTAGAGATCCATGGATTGGACTGCAGATGCATGATAAATCTTGAGAGACTAGGAGGCACTCAAATTCCTTATGGTGTAGGCAGAAAACTCTGGTGGCATACACATTGATTGATGTTTTTGATGTGTTCTATGAGTCCCACATTCATTCTTGGAATATGACATAGGGGTGATTGGTTGAATAGAGACTTGGCTTAGCTAATATATGGTTGGGTGGAACGTGGTAGTCCCATCTCCGGTCAGTTTATTACATTGATTAATGACAAATTCATTCCATTGATTTTCATGTGTAAATGTACTGGTGTATATATGGATTTTCATGTCTAATATGTTTATTTTAATTCTATTCAGATTATTCTAGTTACATGTTGATTTTATGGCATCAACTATGTTTGGCTCTCAGCATGTTTTACTTGTATTTGAATGGGTATTGCATCTATGACCTAATAAGTGAAAAGACAACAAATGACATGAGGAAACAATGGTTCAAGTCAATTCTCAGATAAGTAAGAGATCACTACACTTAAATATGTTGTTTACACCTATAGGTTACATGTCGTTGATATATTTGATGAAATGCCTATCATGGCTAGTAGGGATCTAGTTAAGGCCTTGATCAACTAGTTACTTTTGCATCATTGTTTCCTTGTACTTTACTTAATTCTAAGCTTTCATTCCATTATGGGAAGTGGCCTAGGATTTGGGCCTAAAAAAGTGGCTCAAATCCCGGATTCCCTAGCACATAATTGGAAAGTTTGCACCATATTCATTGGCAGGCAGGCCTATGCAAACGACTTTAGGTCTCTAGTCACTCCCTTGCCCATAGCCTGAGAGAAAATGGGCCTTAAATATTATAGAACAATAATGGGACCCAGGAACATGCTATTTGAGTGGCTGACTTGTCTCCTAAGAGTTTTTTTGATGGTGTTAGATGGATGCATGTTACGTTCTGTTGATTCCACTTCCTTAAGGTCACCTAGGAGGTCGAATCGGATCATAGTAGCCTCTCGTCTCATGTTTACCCCAGTTGGCATGGTAACTTTGGTGGATGTGGGAGGAGGGCGTTACATCCTTCCCCCGTAATAACCACCCACTATTTATGATCCCAAATCAATTGATGTGACATCTCCACATTGCATGAGTGCTTATCATGACTTTTAGTTCACTAGCCGAGGGTGGCCAAGTTAATTGGCCACCTCCATCTTATTAAAAAATACCCTCTCAACATTTATACATTTTCGTTATTCACACATAGGGAGGAGGTAAGAGTTTTCCATACCTGTACCTACCTCACGATTGAAATGTTGCAGGTATTTGCATGCTAGAGCTAGATCATATCATTAGCATCATGGGAGTTGACTTGCTGGCTTATTTCTTGTGTCTTTCTTCACTCCTCCTCATGATACTTGATAGTTGTGTTTGTTGCGTGTCAAGGTACCTCGTTGATATTCAAGTTGCTGCTATTGGTGGAAAGTCCTCCCGGGAGTGACATGAATTCTTCAAAGTTCTCTTATAAAGTTCCATCATCCCCCCTTGATGAGAAAAAGCAAGATCAATGCTTTCTATGACGTATGTACATGCTACTGTAAGAGGAGGTTTTCTTCTTGTAGTGGTCCTTTCCTTTTCCTCTAGGGTCTTCAATCTACATGGGGGTGATGAGAGAAGTTGTAACAAGTCATGAAGACATCTAGGATCATGAGGGAGTAGTGTAGACTCGTAGAAATGAAGATGATGGCTTCTGTGTTTTTTTTTAGTTTGTAAAATGGTAGGATAGAGTGGAGGAATTGAGGGATTTATTTTGTGAAATGAGATGGATGAATGATAGATGGATGATGGACCATGATGGGGGAAACTTGTTCATCATTGTTAAAGTCATAATGTCTTTTTTGGGTTGTCCTTGTCCTCAAATATCCCTTTTGTAGCTATTTAGAACCCTCCTGTAGCACCACAAGACCTTCCTGTAGAAATTATAGGTCCTTCCTATAGTAGTCTAGAGAGGAGGTCAAACTTGAATTTTACGCTAATGGGATGGTGGAGAAGCTGATCACATGAGTGGAGATGATGGATAAGAAGTGAATGGATGGAAGAATGAAATAAATCTTGAGAATTTTGGTCATGTAGCCATGAAATCTGCCATTGTGTATAATATTGCAAAATGAAAAAGAAAAGGTCAGAAGACATGGTGAAACTCTTTCCTTGTGTTTTCTCTTTTTTGTTTTTGTTTTTTTTTCTTGAGACACACAGGCTACCTCAGAGGATGTTTTCAACCTGCATACCTACCCTACGTGCCTCAAGAGAGGTTTTCACCTAGGGATCTTTATTATTTTTTATCTCTTCTTTTTTTCTTCTGGGCTACCTCAGAGAGGTTTTCAACCCATGAGTTGGCCTCAGACACCTCATAGAGGTTTTCAACCAGGCCTTTTATTTTTTATTTTTCTTTTCAATAAAAACATCTAAAGGTGTTGCTGACGGGAAGCTATGACACTCCCAGCCATATTGACTTCTCTGCTGATTGTACTGATGAATTTTTCCTTAAACATAGGTTTCTTGTATAACTTCAACCTATAACCATTGAAAAGCAAAGGGGTCCCTTCCTCATTAATGGTTCTGATTTGGACAATTCCATTGTCATGACACTTTTCTACCAGGTATGGGCTTGACCATCTTTTCATTAATTTTCCTTCAAAATGTTTGAACCTAGAATCATATAACAAGGCCAAATCTCCTTCTTGAAAAACCTTTTCCTTGATATGCTTATCATGCTAGACCTTCCTTTGAAATTGTATAACTTCTATGTGGAGGAGGGCCTGCATTATGAACTCATCCAATCCATTCAATTGGAGTAACCTTTCTTAATATGCTTTGATGACATCTAAGTTCAATTAGGTTTCCATTCTCAAAGTATTATATTCAAACCTAATATAAAGCAAGGATTTCTTCCCATAAACCAAATCATATGGAGTGGATCTAGTAGTTTTCTTCTAAGTGGTGTTATAGGCCCAAGTGGCCTCCACTAATCTATCTTCCCAATCTCTCCTACTTCTACTCACAACCTTGGTGAGGACGCTCTCCAATGCTTTATTTGTAATCTCTACTTACCCATTTTCTTGGGGGTGATAGGCAATAGATGTTTTGTGTTTGCTACTATGCTTCCTCACGAGATTCTCAATCAAATGTGATTTGAATTGATCCCCTTGATTGGTGACTATTTGCCTTGAATACCCAAACTTGTAGAAAACATTTTCCCTTAAGAACTCAACCACTATTTCCTTTGTTGTTGCTTTGACAATGTTTGTCTTCGCCCACTTTTCGAGCAATCAATGCCTGCAATGATGTAGTTTTTTTCCTTGATGGTGGATCAATTGGCCCAATGAAATCCATTTCCCACTTGTTAAATGGCTCTAAGGCCGCTTGAGGTTGTAGAGGCATTTCCTCCCTTGGTGTGGGTTTCCCCATCCTTTTGCATTGATCACTTCTGATGGTATACCTTCTTGCATCTTGATGGAGAGTGGGCCAATAGTAGCCAACTAGTAAAGATTTCAAAGTTATTCTCTTGGCAACAAAATGACCCCCATATGGTCCATAATTGTAGGTTGAGAGGGTGTCAAAGACCTCCTCTTCCCTGACACATCTCCTAAAAATATGATCTGGTCCTAGTTGGAAAATATTTCACTCAACCCAAGTGAAAGGGGCACTTTTCCTTACAATTTTGCTCTTCTCCCTTGATGACAGATTTGGATGAAATCTCCCAGCAACTAGGTAGTTGGCTATGTCAGAAAACTAGGGAGAGAGAACTGAGATAGAAAATACATGCTCATATGGAAGTTAATCATTGAACATCCATCATCACATGCAGACAAAGTAAGTATAGACAAAAAATATGCAACTACAATTTCATTTCCTGGCTTTTCAATGAAAGTAAAATAAAATTGTTGTAACAATAACAACCATATAATGATTCTAGCATTCACATTAGGCTTATTCATCAAATATTTTATAGTTTCATGATCAGTATGAATAAAATTTTGGTTTCCAGTGAGGTAGTTCCTAAATTTGTTTAAGGAGTGTACAACTAAGAGCTCTTTTTCAGTGACAGTGTAGTTCAGTTCAGCCTTGGATAAATTTTTACTAATAAAATAAATGGCATAGGGTAACTTATCATATATTTACCCCAAGGTTTCCCCCACAACTCTGTCTAATTCATCAATATGGATATGGAAAGGCAGAGTGCAATTGGGACCCCTAATTATGGGTGTATTGGTCAATTTCTCTTTTATATCTCAAGGGCCTCTTAGTAGCTACTTTTCCAATATAATTTTGAGTCCTTGGACAATAATCCAAACAATGGTGAAGCCAATTTTCTAAAATCCTTGATAAACCTCCGATAATAGCCAGCTAAGTCCAAGAAACTCTTAACATCCCTCTGCTTTTGAGGGGTAGGGACCCTTTTGATGATGATGATCTCTTTGTAGTTTTTAACCCCGTATAGAAATTACCTGCATACGAATTCTAAATCACAGGAAAAAATAAAAATGCAAGAGCATAACACATAAAACACATATACACAGAGATTTCCCACTGGATCTCAAAACCGAGACTACCAGCTTGATTTTTCATTATGCTCCTTTCAATGTTACAATACATATTTATACATGCCGAAGCATCCATACCATGGACCGAAAAACCATCGCATCCAAATCTATGGACCGAAAAACCATAGGTAGGTTCGCCCAACCTAATATAGGGTCCAAATTTTTTTTTTTCAGGGCGCTGCCCCGAACCCCGTAGAGGGGGGCTCCGCCCCCCTCAAACCCCCCAGATAGGGTGGGCTGCCGCCCCCCCTGTGATCCCCCCGCTGCACAATCGGCGCGGCAAAGGGGGGGCTCTGCCCCCCCTCTAACCGCCCGGTTCACTACGTCGGTTAGTCGTGGAAACAATATAACACAACCCAACAAATTTGAGTTTTATAAATGCATCTGTTTACTCTTGTATCAAAGGTTTATACTTCATTTTAAGAAACATTACTCTCTGGATTCATAGCATGCACGTATTGTGTACACTCTTGGAATAAAAGGACTTGCCTAGGTTGATAATTAATGTGAGGCAATTAGGAGTTTTAAAAGACACCTTTTAGGACCCAACATTTTGGCGCCGTTGCTGGGGAGAGTCTCGCCATTTTACAAAGAGCGATATATATCTGATAATTGTTGTTGGGAAAGAATTAGGTATTGAAAATGGAAGGTAAGAACCTACATAACGAGCAAGTAAAGTGCTTGCTCCTCCACCCACTTTTCAGCACAATTACAGAAAAGTAAAGTAGGTGTTTGATGTTTATCTGCTGAGAGAGAACTCGGTATTAAAAATGGAAGGTAAGAACCTGCATACGAAGCATGTAAAGTACCTACTCCCCCACCCACTTTCCAGTAGAATTGCTAGGAATTTAAGGTAGAAATAAACATTTGAATTTTTGCATGAATGAATAAGAAGAAAAGACTAGAAAACAATATAGTTCCACACCCCAAACCTGAAAAAACTAAGGGACCGGTGACCCTTGGACGATCAACCTTTATTGAAGGCATCTTAAGAAAAGCTGAATCTCAGCCATCAGTAGGTCCCCAAACTGTTGCTTCTAGACATCCTACTATCTCCCTTCGGATCACGAGCTCATGATCTGTAGTCTACGTTGAGGTCCATAATAAAACTGAAGGGACTGAACAAAGTTTTCAATATATTTAAAATCCGCGATCAATTCCCTCACAAGAAGGGAATTATTGCAACATCTATGAAGGAGAAGGAGAAATAAGGGAATCTAAGGTTAAACCAGTAGAACCGAGATCTCTTGAGGTAATAATCGAGCAAAGGACACCCAATGTCCCAAATCAAGGGAGTGTTGTTAGGATCATTATCGCCTCTTCTAGACATCATAGGGGAAACTGTCTAGCTCCAAAGATCCCAGAAGGGTACTGGTATATCTTTGATCCAATGGCCAATAATCCTCAAACACACCAAACCTCTACATTACAGTATCCTATTATTGACATAGCTATCAATGCCCCCATATTAACACCTTACACGTTGCA